>CM029127.1:8144109-8259109 GCA_016859345.1 Istiophorus platypterus
CCTCTTTTAAGGATGCATAATGCAACCAAGAAACAAACTCAGGTGGTTTTGCAGAGATTAAAGGCCTTTTTTTCCAACAGATGCATGTTATCTTTCACTTAATGAAATCATTAGCACCTGCACTTTTATCTTGTGAAAAGGCAGACAACACCGATGATCACAGCTGCCACAAGAAGCTGCCGTGCCTCAATCTCACACACTGATGAGCTCAGTGTGTACCTCCAACTGTGCAAGCTATAGTCGAGCCCTCATTTACATTACTTTGCTTCAAAGTTGCACAGTTGAGCAGGTTAGTGTACTTACGTTAGTTAAGTGTACTGCTCCTTAAGGGATTTATTCACAGAACATGTTTCTTGTAGAAAGCTAGGCGCACAAAACAAAAAGCAAATGACTTGATCCCTTGATTGACAACTTAATACCTTTAAAGGCAGATCCTCTATATTCTAGACATGCTGGGAAAGAACATTCTTGAGTTGCATATATGTTTTAAATCAAGACATGTACGCAGACTAGGACCCTAAAGTAAAAAGTGGACATTCGGTGAAATTAGTATATTTTCTTTCTTGCTCAGATTTACTTGAGAAGACTGATACCATTATCACATCTATATGGTAAATTGCAAGCAGCTGGTTTGCTTAGCTTAGCTGCGCAAAAATACTAGAAACGGGGGGAAATAGCGAGCCTGGCTCTGTCCAAATATAACAAAATACACTTATCAAAACCTTTAAGAATCACTAGTTCATACATTTTGTTTCAAATGGAAAACAAGGGTTATGTGCAGGACTGTTTCTTCTCGGGCTCAGTAATTTCCTGTAGCTTCCTGTAGCGATTCCAGGAGGTTACTGTGTCTGGCACATAGGCCCCAGTTTCCCCACAACTTGTTATTTTAGCACTTTGGATTTTGTACAGGTTAAACAAACAACATGTAACATGTTAACTTTGGAGACAACCAAGCTAGCAGTTTCCAGCACTATGCTATGATAATTTAAATAGCCAATACCTCCAGCACCTAACAGTACAAAAACCCTAAAATACATACACTATTTCTTATCCAGATGCTGTGAAATTAATGAATGTTTATTAGTAAGATTTAGAGGTGTTGGTAGGTGGATTTCCTTACGTTCAGATCTGATTTCCATTTCTTTGTATAAGCTATGCTAACCCACTGCCTGTAGCTTCCTTTACCACGTAGACATGAGAGTGATATCAATTTTCCCATTTAACTGTCAGCAAGAAGAAAAGTACGTGTCCCAAAATGTGAAGCTACTCTTTTAAAACAGAGCATCCCCATGTTGCTGAAACTCTGCAGAAATAACCTTTCATCGTATTGCTCAGGGCCTGATTAGGCCTTTTGAACTTTTATCTGATGATTTAGGCCAAAAACCTTCCATCTGTTAATGGAGATGCTTTGATATTACATTTGAGTATCCTTCTCCACAGCAATGTAGCATGCACATATCCAGAGGCCAAGCATAATACCACTTTGATCTGCCCACAATAGGGATAACAGTGAGATCACCTCTCCAACCCCTCTCATCCACTCCCTGGGACATTACTCTGGCTGTAGTCAATGAGCAAAGCATTGTACTAAGGGTCAACAGTGGAAAAGAGCAGCACTGAGAAAGCATTACTGAGTCAATGATATGACCAGTACTGAGAGATTAACATTACTTAAATTACATGGTTCACTGCAGAGTCTAAACAAGGGCTATCCTGGAGACACTCTTTTGAGGCAAGGTTGTAAGTCAGTGGGAGGAGCATTTGTTCTAAGCTGCAAAAGAATAGCTAATGCCTCTGTTTTGATTAGCAGTTTGACCCCAGAGATGGACTTGGCGCACTTATTGTCAGCAAGAGTCTGGAGGGGAGGGTTGGCATTCAGACCAGATTCCTTGGCAGCCGTTTCACTCAGTAGGGATCAGATGTCTGCCAGAACAGATTACACATGGGATACTGACGCCATCTCCAGAGAGTGTTTTGACAGCTGACCCTGAAAAGGTGATCTGTCTTGGAATCAGCAACATACAACAGAAGATTGGAATTTATACAAATTAGGTTTAGCATCGGTTGAAGTGTGAGAACTGCATATGGATGCATCCAAATGGATTTAAGCCAGAAATTTACCCTTGAATGTTTACTGAGTATTAACATCAAATCCTGAAGGTACTTCAAAAAGTGTGTGGCAATGGAAACTTTATTAATACCTTCTAAAACGGGAACATTAACATTTTTTAAATCAAACTAATCCCCTTGATTTACCTCAGAGCAGGACCAGTTAAAAAGGTTGTCTTCTTAGCATATAAAGGGATGGGAAAATAAATTGTTCACAATCCACATTGTGTAATCTGTGTGTGTGAGTGCATATAGTACTTATTACAAGTGGCCCAACCTATTTTCTTTTCTTATTCTTTCACAGGTGGAGGTGCTAATTAGAAAGCACATTTAATATGTGAGTGTGTGTGTGTGTGTGTGTGTGTGTGTGTGTTTTTGTGGGCGAAACAAGACACCTGCTAATCACAATCACAGACCAACAGAGCTAAAGTTAAACAGTGAGAGGGGTACAGAGAATGGCATGACCCCCATGGCTAATGAATAGAGACTCTGGCAGAACAAATGAAGAGGGGAAGGCGGGGTGTAGGGATGATGCTTGAGGAGTGGAGATGGAAAAGTGAGTGTGAGATACATGGGGTTAGAGGGTGAAGCTGTGAGGCACTGCGGTACAGCGAGTGCGGGAGAGATGGGGAGATGGAAAGAAGTAGCAGGAGTTGAATATGAGAGCTGGGAGAATAAGAGAGAAAAGAAGGGAAACTTCCATAGAGATACAAAAGAGAGGATGAATAGTATAGACAAACTAGCAGGGAGAAGCACAGTAGGGTGGGAAGGACTTGGCACAGTAGAGGGAGGATAGAGACAGCACCATGGTGAGACGCCTCCTGGGAGGATGACGCATATCTTATCCCCTAGAGAGTGAAGGAGAGGGTCCAGTCAAACTTGCTGATTGACTGGCCGGATCTCGGCCCGTCATTCACCGTCCACTCACACTCGTGAACACTGGCTGGGCTCCCTGCGATGGAGCCAAGGGCAGAAAGCAGCACTGCACAATAAGATTCACCCACATAAAGCTGTTCTATGCCAAACAGCTTCACCGCATCAAAGGAGCTTTTCAAATATGCGACTCCCCATCCTCAGCTCTTTTTCAATAAGCATCCATGTTATTCTGGCAAGACATCTGAGAGCTGTCAACTATATCTGACATAAACAAACAACATTAAATTTGCTGTCATCTTAAGGAAGGTGTTTTCAAGAAAATTTGCAGTTTTTATAACTTCTAAAAACAAATACTTTCACGTGCCAAGTCAACCTGCAGTCAGCTTCTATTCATACAGTCAGAAGCACATTTTCCTCGTTGCAGTCTCCCTTCTGAATTAAGTAAGAGTGAGTTACAGAGAAGTTAAACATGCTCCATTTTCCCCCTCTCCTTGATCCATAAACAGTAAATATGTGGTAATTAATTACTGCACGGCCTCTGCTGCCGAATCCAAACATCGCGAACACAGTAGCAGAATGACTCACCAGATTGGCGCTGTCCAAGGTGCTGCCAGAGAGAATACATCACACTTCTCAACACTGCAGCCTAACAGTGGCCTCTGAGGAAACCATGTATTAGTACTGCGCTCTAGTGGTCATTACAATTATTACTGTGCTGTTCATATAGGTCTCCATCGCCATCTGGTGGGGAGGGGAGACATTACACTTTTGGATCTCAAAGCTGTTTCATGCTTGACTGTAGAAACAGAGAGGTGATGTGTGCCTATGCACATAGACTTTGTACTACAAAGCTGTGTTTATTGGTGTAGGAAAAACCAAGAAGTGAATAAATCAATTCACTCAGCTACTACTAACAGCTAATATTAAAGACTTTAATTGTCGTAATATGGACCATTAGTCAAGGGATTGCAATGGAGCAATGGGCAATCACAACACGAAACCAGAAAAGGCTATATTCATGTGCTTGCAGCTGAAAAGTTGAAAATTAAACACTTGAGGAGGATTAAATACTGAAACAGTTGAAGATGCAGCGGTAGACTCCAAGAAGTTGAATTAGCACTTAAAATGGAAAAGAAGCTGAAGATTGAGCTCAAGCTAAAGCACCGACAGGGGTTGACGAGATGAAATCTGAGAAAAAAAAATGTGGGTGATAAACTGAGCATAAGGTGTCAGTTAAGGGGGAATTCCCGAATGAAATGAGTACAGGTACAAGAGTATAAATTGAAGATGTCGGTTAAAGTGAGGGCTGAAGTAAGCCCTGAAAGCAGTAAGAGTGAAGTGAGTGTGCACAGTGGAAGTTATGCGAGTTGAGCATTGACGTTCCAATATGTTTACAGTCCATGCATTCCAGCTACCAACTATGAGGGCACGGCCGGAGCCCCAAACTATTAGTAGTATACTGAGGTAATTGAAAAAACTACTTTTTGGATTTTTTTAATTTTAGAATTTGATAACAAATTTGTTATACTTTCTTTATACTTTCCCCTCAGTGTGAAGGACCGAATGCAATTAGTATTTGTCAGCCTAAAAGTGATCAAATTTAAATATACCCAGTCTGTAATTTGCCTCATAAAAAGATACAACATGTGTTAGTTTTTTAACCTGTAGAATTAAAACTACCCACTGCTCGCGGAATATCCCACATTCCCTGACTTCAGTAGCCACAATTGAAGCTACACTCCTGTCCCCGGGCCTCCAAGGTGAAATCAGTACTCAATGCCACATTTGTTATTTTTACATTCCTATTCATTCATCCCTGAAGCAACACATTCTAATGTGACAAATGTCCATTTTACAAACCTGCCTCACTGCTGAGTGAAAATTGATAATATCTTCGAGTGTGCATAGTCTTAAAAGATGCTAAATCCCACTTTGAAAATTAAATGGTTTTGCTCTGAAGCACCAGAGAATGATATGCACTAGTGTAGCCTGTGGGGAGTTACTGTGCGGAAATATTCCATCTGCATTAGACAGAGACAATTGATCAAAACAGACTAATTAATGTATGTGTTTTACATATATTCATTTCCGTATCAAATATTAATGAAAATAAACGTATTTGTTTTTCAAATGAGCACAAGGCTATCAAATATTTCAGACACACCTCATTAA
Source organism: Istiophorus platypterus (assembly GCA_016859345.1). Taxonomy (NCBI): domain Eukaryota; kingdom Metazoa; phylum Chordata; class Actinopteri; order Istiophoriformes; family Istiophoridae; genus Istiophorus; species Istiophorus platypterus. The sequence continues at coordinate 8,149,267 of CM029127.1, forward strand.
AGATACAGAGCCAAGAGCGAACATGCATTTTTAAACGGCCACGATTCACAATGGCATATCACAGAGTTGCTGCTTAGTAGTGTGGCCTAGATCAGCTATGCGGAGGGATGAGAGTTACATGAGATCAAGGCCTTCTTGTAGAAAAATCTAAACCGCTTGGCCTCTCTCTCCCAAGGAGTCCTTGGACTCTTGATGCCCAGTTAGGGGGTTTAAAATTGGGCTTGGTATTCATATAGCTCTTTAAGAGAGTTAAGAGAAGCTTGGGCCAACAAATTTCCAGGGTAAATTTAAGCTATATAGCCAGCTTTACCCTGGTGCCTTTAATGGCTCTTAACAGTGAATATTCTCAGGTCAAAGACTATGCAATTATCTATTACTTCTCATTTTCATCGCATTAATGCAGCTGATGCGCATCGTTCAGTGGGATGTACTAGCATTCTGTACGGGGCAGCAACAACTGATCAAATAGCTGTTGCTATGTCAATAAATGTTGAACATATACCAGTGCTATCCAGAAACTGAAAGAGTGTCAACACAGAAAAACTGGACTGGTCAGCCCTCAAGAAGGAAGGTATCTATTATGCTCATACTGATAAATCCATTAGTTATATTAATCTACCTAGAGACATAATTATGTGTAGTGATGCTTATTATAAGGATGTGAAGCACTGGAGAGATTTCTGCTCCATGCATAACGATACAGTAAATATTCAGTATGAGCGCAGTAAGCCCCAATACAAGCATAAAAATTACTTTAATATCAGGCCTGGCTAGAAAAGGTATGTAGCCGAGTATCACAGGCTATGGCAGCTAGAAACAAGCTGTCTGATAACAAAGCAAATGGTTTCTATCATTTCTGCCGAACATCTTAAATATACTAGAATGAGGACAGCCCCTCTCTTCTTGCTACTAGTTTTACTGGCTTTTACGATTCATGGCTTGTTTCCACACTGAATGCTGTTAGGGCCAATCATTAAGAGCAAAAGTGGTAAAGTAGGCAGCCTGGATAACTGCAGGCCCGTAGCTTTGGCCAGCATTCTGTCACAGGTCGTGGGAAGACTTCTGCTGGATAGATTAAATGGGGATGGGAGGCCAGAACTGGTTCCAGTTGGGTACTAGTTCCAAATTGTCCAAATCATCGCCTACCTCGGAACTTGTCAATTCCTTTTATCGACGTCGGCATGTTTTTCGAACTTATGTGACTATGCTGCTGGACGCTTGAGAAAAGGAGGGGTCATGGTGGAAAGGAAGTAGCATAACTTTATTTCAGGGAGAAAGATGACAACGGAGCATTGATTACCATATATAGACTCTACTTAGGCTGCCCACCCAGGTAGATAAAAATCACTCCGTTTAAACCTAACGCCTTATTTTGCTCTTTTTAAAAGGAACTGATTTTTAGACAAACACCTGTCTGTGTTGCATCAATACAGTAACTGAGGGGGACTAGAGGTTTCCCTGCGCGTAGCTGGAGTCTAACCATAATAGTAACATCCATGAGGATATTACATAGGTGAACTACAAGGTTTAGTGCAAGAGAAATGTTTGTGGCTGCTGAAGTCAGTACTTTACAAACTGTTCTAAGAAAGCTTGTATATAAGTTCATTTGCAAGCTTAATGAATGAAAATGAAATCATCCTGGATTTATCAAACAGAATGTGTAGTACTACATTTGCAATCGCAGCTGTGGAGAACCTGGTGCAGTTGTTACTTCAAGGGACATTGATATATATATTTTTTATCAATTGTTTTTATTGTACTTTTGTACATAATTCATTCTATGTAATGCCTTGTATTTTATCTATGCCTGTAATGGTTTGACTGATTTATTTTTTTGTTCCTTGTTCACATAGGCACAGAGACGGTGGCAAAGATGAAAGGGTTGTTATGATTTAAACAAATTCCAGTCAAACTACTACTTTACACTTACCAGTTTAGTAGGTGCAATAAAATCTGCCTTTATGGAGGTTGCAATGTTAATTTTTTTTGTCAAAGAGTGTGTCCAATATATTTCTGATTAAATTCATACGAATAACCATAGACAAAAATTAGAATTAAATGCCAATATAACACAATGCAATTTGACAGATGCATAACCTACAACCTCAAAAAATTAACATAAAGTTCAGTCAAAACCTCTCTAAGACACACTGGACTAAAAGTGAATTTTATAACCACCATGAAGATAGGATTCTTTGCAAAAATGGGGTATTGAACTGCATTTGTCTAAGCTAGGTTCCCAAATTTAATTAATCTTACAACTCTCCACTTTACCACACTTGATGATTACTTCACAATTATACAGGCATCTAATTAGCACCAAGCATGCAGGCAATCAGAATAAAAGCATCAGGCCAAACATATACCACATGGCACCAATAATACTAATTCAGATGTTTATGGACACACAGACCAAGACACACAGATTTAGCCAACACTTAATCATAAACAGCACCAGGCTCAACTACCGACCCAGCTAAAAGATACAAATTCAAGAGACAGGCTGACACGGTGGGAAACGCAACACAAACAGCACAACATTGCAGATATAAAGGGGCCTGCACTTACTTTTTGTTGATTCATCTTCTCCTGAAAACCAGGTTGTCTTGGCGAGGAATTTCCGAAGGAGCCTCCTGCGGCGTCGTCCTCTCCCCCTCCTCCGTTATATATGCCCAGAGCTCTGTGCACAATCTACCAATCAGTCTACATCTTATTTATTTTGCTAATAACACAAAAGGAGCCACAGGTTCGTAACTATCTGGCTGACATTTTGTTTTGTCTAAAAAAAAAAAAAGTTAATTTAAAAAAAAGAAAATTCCAAGTCTCGGCTTTTCAGCTGAATTTAAATAGTCTTTGGGGTTTGTGGAAATGTATTTAAAATAGGAGTAGGCATTAGTGTTATCCAGCAACCTGTAGGGTTTATTAAAGCCTGGTCAGTATTTAAAAGCACGTCATTAAATGTAGATATGTATCGATGAGAAACTCTTAAACGTACAAAAAGTGGTATCAAGCATCATAAACCTCAAGTTAGGATGTAATCATTTTTCATAAATGATAAACGGTGCCAACAGGCAACTGTGTATATTGTATTATATTACAAAATAACTATGATAAAAAAAAACAGCAATTTAAATTAAATGTCCTGTGTTTACTTAGAGGGAATAGACGCATTTATCATAGTCCCTTACATAAGAATCACACAAACAGATTATATAGTTAAATAACTCACCATTATTTAGTTACATTACAAGTGGTAATATAGACAGGGATTGTTGGCATGGTCGCCTCACAGCAGGGGGGGTCTTGTATTCATATTCCCTACCTGTATGGAGTTTGTCGTCCCTCAGATGTCACCTGTTTAAAGTCAAGGTAACCTGAATTTTATTTTTTATTCTCTCTACTCAGCTGTGTTGGTCATAGTGCCTAATGGTATCCATAGCAACCAGCATCACCAGGTCATGTAATCTAAGTGCCAGTGAATGCAAAAGTGTGACGCCTGTGACCTATTTTTATACTAACTTGTCTATCAACCTATCCACAGGTTGCTTTCTATGTTCTCTTTCTTTCTTTCTGTCATGCAGGAATGATTCTAGGTCAGATCGACCCCCCAGTAAAGGTTGTCCGCAGTCCAGTGACCTAGATTGCAGACACTCTGAGGTGAAAACACCAAGATCAGTCTTCTTAAACTGCTAAGGAAGAAACTTAGCAGGCCACTGTCATGTCTTGTATTTACATCCCTTTGCACAGCAGCTTTATGGCTTTGATCATCTTACACCCAGCGATGACAATGTATTGGCTTATTTATTTAGTTGGCTTCATCATTTACAGCACCACAGAGACACTGTTAGCTCTTAGTGACACCTGTTGGTGGGGAGCACAGCACACGGTAACAGTCTGTAATGTACTCTGATGTGCATTTATTGTTCATAGTGTTTGTGTCTGAAAATAGATCTCCCCTTTCACAGAGACATATTTCTGTCTCTAAACCAACAGGTGCTCTACATCCATTCTGTAACATAACAACCAGCAATGCAGGTAATTTCTACAATAACTCAAAACGGCATAATGATAACTCAAATGGAATCTACTGGATAAATTTAAGTCTTCTTTAAGGGTAATTGGGATGAAAATTGGATTTAAATCAGAGGCTTCAAATGTTGTAGATTTATGAAGGATGTGACAATCTTTTAAAGCAGATTTTGGTTGTGATGCATTTGGTTTGTGGTTTTTCTGCATTGTTATAGTGACAGTAACTGATATACATTAATTTCTCTAAATGGGTGGATCCCTTTTTTTTAACCTTTCATTGATGTAAATATCAGACACAGAATGATCAGTATACGCTGCCGTACATCCACTTATGGGGTATAAAAATAACAAATGCCTTCAATTGCAGACATTTTTTCGCAACTTCCAATTACTGGCTGTTCCTGATCTCTGTTGCTACTTAACTGTACTGTTAATGTTACCTTAATTACACATTTCAGTGCCCGTTGTCAGCACTTTGACTCCCTCGTGCCATGACAGGATTTGAACAGTAGAGGAGGCACTTCCAATTGTTCCAGGTAAGGGCTGGGGTTGGGATTACCAGTTGAGATTGTGAGTCATTTCTCAGTTCCATGGTGTCCTGTGCCTTTCACATGGTGCTGACTCACTCTCCACTAGGAATAGGACATGTAGGGCAGCCTTTGACTGATAAGCACAATATCTGAGAAACACTGAGCAGATTCAATCCCTCAGTGCAAGGTGAGATTATTGTAGCTCAGTTTCTAACTAGGATGAATATAACGTGTCAGGACTTTTAAATGGTTATGAACATAATGACCTAAGGCATGAATAGGAAGGGACAAAAATATTCTACTCGAATTAAACTAAGCACCCGTTGATGCAGACAAATGAAGTTCATAGCCATATGTCCAGCAATATTAATTTTCTGTGAACTGTCTCAAACTCCAACTTCTTACATAAATAAGAAACCAACTTCACCAACACATCTCAAAACCATTCCCTCTTTAGTCATAAAACACCAAAACCACCAACACTCAAACTTTGAAAGCAGTCCACTAAATGTGTGTAAATAAGAAAAAAAAAAAAAGGACATGTATGCTTTTTATTTCAATTTATTTATCTTGTAAGAACCAATACGAATTGGGGATGTTTTCAAAATGGGTACAATGATAAAAAACTGACCATTTTCATTCTTCTCCACCTTAACTTTCAGATTGGATCTTAGGCTCTGTGTGAGTTTAAATATGCATATCTGGGGAAGTCCTATTGTAGCCCCATTAGGGAGAAAGGAATGAATGCAGGAGAAGTACCTGTTGTAGGAGTTGTTAAGTTCTTTTTCCTGTTTAACTGCCTGGATGAGTGCCTGAAGTGTATATGTGCATGTGTGTAGGCTGCTCAGCAGGGTTTGGTGGGCTTATCTGAGGTGGACTGATTATTGCACTCCAACAAGATTAAAAAAAAAAAAAAAAAAAAAACATGGCTCTCAAAGGCTTAAAAAAAAACAAAAAAAACAAAAACAAAAACAAAAAAAACTATTGGATAACAAAGTGTCCTTGCCCCTGCCAAACTCATAACTGCCACACATAGCATATCTTGTGAATAAATATTGCAGACATATTCAAACACCGTGAACCCCTAAACTGAAAGTGACTTTAAGCAAGTGAAGGGTAAAAGGAAAACATTACTGCATTTTCAGGTGAACCTTGTTTTTGTGCAAAAACAAAGAAAAAAAAAAAGAAAAAAAAAAACAATACCAAAAAGACAATCACAATACGTGTTTAAAGTTTAAAAACTGTTTTTAAAAAGGTACATTTTCTGGCCTAATTATAATATCAATTAGTGAAGATAAAAATCTGAATCATTTAACATTATGTCTTTTCAGCGCCACTGTTTGTGTAAAAATAATAAAATTCACATAATGGAAAATGTTATCCCATGATTACAACTGGAAAAAAAAAAAAAAAAAAAAAAAAAAATAGGACACAGGATGGACTCAAGTTGAAAAAATTCTGGCCCGTGGTTGTACAGTATAACCGGGAGGCGGGCCTATCTGTGTGCTTTGACCTTCCATTCATTGGTTCAGCTGGTGGATCCCCAGATCTGGATTCATTCATTCCATCATTCACTTGCTCTCTGATCAATTAATCATGACTCAGTGTTAACAAATCATCACAATAATTACTGATAGCACTCTTCATTTTTTTTTTTTAAATCTCCCCCTGTTGGAAGATTCCCCACTAGATGCGCACAAGAAAGATGCACTGACAGGCAGCCTACTGCACACAGCAGTTGTGGCCATTGGTATCCTTGAACCGCAGACGCATTTTGGGTCTGTATTTCTCGAGGTAAAGAAGCTGTTTGGAGTTGAAGGCTCCACGTCTCTTCCTAAATAATAAAAAAAAAAAAAAGCAAAGGAAAAAAGGAGGGCAGAAGATTAAAATATTGCAATTCACAAAAGGGAGTACACCGTACTCAACACACTATGGTCAGTACCGTAGTGACCAAAAGGAATAGTTTGACATTTTTTGGGGGGGGGGGCGCTCATTCTTATTTGTTGGTGGAGAGTTAGATGAGAAAGTCAATACAACTTTTGTCTGTCTTTTTTAATATAAGGCTACAGTTACAAAAACTGGAAACGTGGAGAAACAGCTAGCCTGGCTGCCAGCACCCAGCACCGTTAAAGTTCTCAAATTAACATGTTCTATCTTGTTTGTTTAATCTTTACAAAAACTGTAAAGATTTTCAATCTGCCATTTTGCGGGGGTTTATGTGCCACACTATTTCTTGGCTGGGAACAATCCACTGGTAAGACAACTTGCAATGTATGGCTTTGTTTCTAGTGGTAGCACCGGACTCTAGAAACAAAGCCAAATCCTCTAAAGTGCCAGACTCTAGAATTATAGTTAATAGTTCCTAGAATTTGCAGATTAAAGATAGTCAAATGTCAAAATTCATAAAGTGTCGGCAAACCAGAGAAACAAAGTCGCATAACTTATTTACCTCATAAACATTACAGTTTGGCTAATAACCATAAGGGACTGTTGCTTTTTCATACACACCCCTTCTCTATATAGATATACTGCACCATTTACTGACTCAGGGCTAAATTTTGATTAAAGCTTTAAAGCAGACAAGTATGGAGGATACTTACTGCCTTATGAACTGCACAGCATCTTCATACTTCATCCCACACTCAATGAGGGCTAAGGCCACCAAGACTGGAGCTCTGTGAGGCAAAGAAATCCAGTAGATCAGTTAAAGGAGACAGTGAGAGAATCAAAGAAGGAGAGAAGCAGAGAAGATTAAATGCCAAGGTTCACATGGTTCTATAGTAATATTGTGGGCTGGGGGGGGGCTTAAACCTGGGAAACAGGCTTGGGAAATCAACAGGGGTGCACAAGTTCACTGTTGCCCTGCTGGGGCACTGTGCTCACACCCTGAGCCTCACACACATAACTCTGATCCGTTACAGTAAGACAACCTTCTGCTTTATCACAAGAAGAGATAGAGTGAGGAAAAAAAATAAATGAATAAAAAAAAAAAAAAAAAAAGAAATCTGTAGACTAGACTACTTGGCAGGTCAAATCCAGTGCTGACAGAGCATTTCCTTGAGTAGCTTTTCTCACACAAAATTCACAAGGGATGGTATTTTAGAAAGGCAGGGCAGAAAGAAAATGGGAACAGAAAACAGTGCAATAGTGAGAGAGAAGGAGTGAGAATATTGTTAAAGAATGGACAAAACAACAACAACAACAACAACAAGGCAAACAGCTGCAGCCTCCCATACTGAAAGCCTTAAAAGAACTAAAGCAGATCAGACCATAAGGCTATGGAAAACCCAGATGACTGCAGTAAAAACAGGACAGGGAATAAGAGAAGATGAATTTAGAAAATGCCAGTCTAACCAATACTGGTAATTATACAACTTCCCAAATGCCACAGTGATGCAAAACGCTGGAGGCCATTGAGAATTGATGGGTTTATTGTGCTTCTGTGGTCAGGAAAGATGTTTTCACACTAGCTCACCCATGTCATGTGCTTCTGCCTTCTTTGTTTTCTTTCTTATGTTGTTATTAGGTGTAACTTGTTCCTAAATTCACTGTGACATTGGCCTTTGAATATGACTGCATATTTGTACACCCCCTTTGCAACCTCATGACCAACAGACAGATCACATGCATATGTAATTGCCTTCCCCTTTAAAGTATGCAGAGGAAACAGCATTGTTGCTAATGATAGATATCTTAACCAGATGATTGTGTATTTACAAAGCAATAACAGGAGCAGGAAAAGTAGACAACCATTCATGATACTGAATGAATAACTGGTGTGTATTTAAGAGTACACATACAAGAACAGGAAATACAGGTACAGTTCAGCACATTTAGTCAAGCCAGCCTTAGCTGTGTGAACAATCCTGAAGCAGCAACAAGTATTAAAAGGGAGGAGGACGGTTCAGAGGGCTAGAAGAAGAAAACAAACTTATTTAGAAACCTGAAACTATCATTTAATTAATAAATGCTTCCTGTAGCCTTGTGTGCGCTGATTCTAAATGGCGGCCCACATCCTCTTGGGTTCATTTTGTTTTAGTGGACATGAAACGGACCCTGGTCGAGCATCATACTAACCAGATAATACTAACAGGAAGGGGGGTTTCAGAGATTAGGTCAAATGGCCTGCATTACACCAGGGAGAAGTTGGAGAAGTTGATGGTTTGTATTGCTGCCTTCCAATTGGTTTAAAAAAAAAATCTGGCCTAGCCTGCTGCCCAAATAAGCAGATGGATGGATGGACAATCTTTGGATAATACATCCACACATCTGCCTCCAAACCTAACAACTGCCACTGCATTTGTTGTATCCAATCATGTTTTTTATGTCCCTATGTGATCCTCCCTTGACTCAAGACGGTTAGTCAGATAAGTGGCAAAGAGGGTTTTAGCAACAGTACACCACTGAACAATCCAAACATGAGACACAAAATAGTCAGCTCTGCCTTCTGAGTTATCATCACACCCCTAGACAAACAAACACAGCTAGCCACTCACCGGCCAAGCCCTGCCACACAGTGCACAGCGATGCAGCACCCAGGCTCCTCTCGAAACTTGGTGTTGAGCAGTTTGAGCCAGTCATCCACAATCTGGGTGGGAGGAGGGGCACCATCATCAAAGGGCCAGTCCTAAGGGACACAAAAGAAGAGAGTGTACGCAAGTTGGACAGGATGAAGTTAGGGAAAAACCACCACAAATGTGCTTGTATAGGCTCTTACCAGGACCTGTATCCCCTCCTTCTCTACTGGAGCCTTATCATAGGTGGCATCACAAACTCTCACCAGTGTGTTCACCTCAAACTTTTTCAGCTCCTAACAGACATCAAGAGAGAATTTAGCCGGGGAATTTACAGACAGACACACACAGATACAGAAAGACGTGGGCATACCTCGGTGAACTTGTTAAGCGTGGCATTGGTGGGGTTGTGGGTGATGAGGAACCTCATGCACTCGTAGGCAATCTCGACTGCAGCGGGGCGGTTCATGTTGGCGAGACGGCTTAAAAAACAATTACAATACAATACTCTTACAAAACAAAAGCGACTTTTGGCTCAGAAGTCAGCAAAGACTGCTAGGAGATTTATGTATTCAGGAAAGGGTAGAATAAATAAAAATGACAACACGTGGAAAAGGATGGGTCAGGAGGACAACAAGTGTTCAACTATGGGATGATGTACACAGAGAAGGGTAACAAAAAGGATAGACTAGTCCACAGTACTCCGGGATGTAAAAAAAATGAATTAATAGATACTCAAAAAATTTAAAGGAATAAAAAAAAAAAAAAAAAAAAAAAAAAGAAAAAGAAAAAAAATGGAGAGACTATCCAGGAGTCATCCAATCAGTTTACCCCATTCAGGAGAGCTGTTTGTGATTGGCTGTTCAAGGAGAAAGTAGAAAGCAAAGATTTTTCGTATTGGTTGGGACAGGGCAGGGCAGTCGGGCCAAGGACTACGCAATATCCCAGGGGAGCCTTTGGAAGAGTCTGTAGTTCCTAGTGTGCTGGCAGTCAGGGGGGTTTCTGGGTAGCGTAGTCCCTCGGGGGGCGGCCGATTCACTTCTCCACAGAGGTGAGGTGCTGTGCCTGGCAAAATTCTCCGCTCACACACGCCATATAGGTACGGCTAAAGTCAACACAGAAACCCTGTGAAGATAGAAAATAAAGAACATTTGTAATTGTAATGATATCACACATATTTTTTAATATCATTAGTATGATTGAAAGAGTCATTTTTCTCATTACATAATAACCAGTCTCTTAAAAAGACAAGTTAAAGCCAGAAAATTAAAATCACAACTGTTAGTAAATCAATCAGTCAATTAATTTACAAAAAAGAAATCTTAGCTGTTATCTGGGCAATGTCAATGGTCAATGTTAGGTTTATATTTAAATATTCTTGAGAAATGTTCAGTAAACAATGAATGGAATATCTTATTGACGAAAATTGGCAAACTTTTCTATAGAGTTTTTGCCAAGTTTATTTGGAGGTTGACTTTTCTCTGACTCATTTGAACCACGGGAGGACATCGACAATGGTTACTGGATTATTTCATGGGATCCTAATATTGTAGAACAGCAGCAAGTTTCTGTTTAAGCTTGGCACCTATAACTTATTTACAAGCCACAAACGCGTATCCTGAGTTTTAATTCATAGAAAACAATGCAATTCAAAATACTTCCACAGTCCTTTTGGCAACCTGCATTTACTCTAGTCTTGACAAAGTGAAACATAATCTGTAACATGCTCAAAGCTGTGGTCACAATTGAGGTAGACAGTCGCATCTCAAACTTAAGTTTAATTAGACCCCTCTACTTGGACCCCTCTAGGTACCGTCGAGGCAGTCTCTACATTGAAGCAATAGCTATTAGTCTGCTATAAACTGACTACACTTTTGGATTACATCACTCCGCCAATTATTAGTTTCTATTTTGGTGACAAGTGGTGAATTGACAGAGTATGTAGTGCACACACAAACACATCAGAGTGTCTTACAGAACAGGTAATGTCTGGTCTGTAACTAGCGAGGGAGCAGTCAGTCAAACAGTGCCAAGTCCTTGACAGTCTAAACCCAGCCGCCACAGACTGGCTGGAACCGTCTCAGAGCAACGTAGGAGGGAGTTTGGTGGGGGGGTGGGGGGTGGATGATGAGAGCTGGCTGTCACAACGCCGACTACGTACACAAGGTATTGGGAGGGAAACAGAGAGAAAGGGCTTGGACTTTAGCACTGTGTCATAGGCAGTAGTCACAAGGTGAGGATTACAGGGTGGGCAAAGCTTCAAACAGCCCAAGTATTTCAGTCCCCTGCTCCCTCTTTTCACCTTCTTGAGACTGACACAAGACTCTCTGTTCTCTCTCTATTCCTGTTTCACTCAGTCACAATTTACTGACGGTATTCAAGTTGACTGTATGACAGTATACACCATTTTTATTTTGTTTCTCAAGCCCACCTGCTTGTGACTTAATTGGTGCAACCCAAGGTAATTCTTTAAATCTATACCAACTATATTTTTTCCTCTTGTTCCTACTCACTACCCCACTGTCACTTATTCTTTCAGTTGACTGCCAACGACAGAGCCACTGTCAATGAGATCTATCAACCCACTCTCCTCTCTAACCCCCCCCCCCCAATACTTGGCAAAGCGAAAAAGGCACTCAAAACAGCCTTTTTTTTTTTTCTTTCATGTGATGGCTGAGATTCTCTGTGACGCCTTTAATTACCACCTCTGAACAGTACATAACGCAATGTGGCATTGCTGCATGCACACAACAGAAGCTTTTATAATGGGTAACTAGACTTTAAAGGTTTGGTTTTAACAAGCTTTTAATCCTCCAGAGATGAAAAGGATAGACCAGAGGTGAGAGCAGGAGGCCAACATGTGCCTCTCACCTTTGAAACAGGAGGGTGGAAAGGGGAAGAGACTGTTAAGGTAGACTGAGACATGGTGGAAATGCTGAAGAACCAAAGGGGCCAATAGATATACAAAGGACACTAAAATGACAGCTGACGCTAAAAGATGAAATGCAACTGGATTATGAAGGGTTGCCTAAATGCACAATGTGACTTCATACAGACTGCATTTTAAATTCGGCCAATAGTATGGTTACAAAGAGATGTCAAAGGTAACACGCATATATGAACTGAAGTATATTGGGGTTAGGTGGAGTAGTATGTCTGAGCAGTAGCTAAGAAAAACTACAATTACACTTCATGCATTGGTGCACTAGACTATGCTACAAAACACTGTATTGGTGGTCATCCCCCCACCATTTTTAACAGTTTAAATTGAACTGAAGATACTGCACTGATCTGATACGAATGACAAAATCAGTACATCCACGTGTACAATACGCACACTGACTTACTAGTCAACTAAAAGCAGGTGTATTAAGGTAACATATTTCAAGAATCTACTGTAGATTGACTGAAAGCTGGGCCTCCAGTTTTTGAGGAAGCTTGTCAACAGAGAAGTGGGTAAATTGCGGTAACATCAAGCCTGCCAAACAGTCTGCCAGCCTGCTGTCACAGCACTGTCGGGAACACATGCAAATCGCTCTGAAATTTGCAAACTGGTTCTGCAGTTACACACTGCATAGATGTAGCAAGGACAAAAACAAAACACACACATGCACACCAAATCTTTTTGAAGAAGCAAATGCATGTTAAACCACACAGGAAACAAGAGGCAGTTTATACAAAAGCCCTGAAAATTGTATACTTAAAAGTCAGTAACCTTCAGTTAAGTCAAACATGAATGGGGATATACATTACTTGACTGTTTCAACACCATCAGTTTCGGACATAAATACTGATAACACTAGGAATCATTTAAATATTAACAATTTATGAATTATTTGATGTTAAATGTCCAAAAATAGTGAGACTGCTACTCACAATTTCCGAAGCCTGAACTTATAATTTATAAATTGCTTCTTTTGTCCAAACAAGAGTCCAAGCACAAAAGATAGTTGGTTTATTATCACAGAAGACTCAGAGACCTAGCAAATATTCTCTTTTGACAAGATGGAACCGCAAGCATTTTGTCATTTTTGCCTTACAGATTACTTGAGCGGTAATGAAATCTGATATTTTAGACTAATCCTTTTCATTCTCAAGTCATTGTATTGATTGTCATGGCATAGATGCACAGACAATAATGTAATAACACCTTAAATTGCAATTACCAATTCCACCTTGAATTATTAACTCAATTTTTTTGTATAATTTTACACCAACAAAATAAAATTCCACTACACAGCCACAACTATCGGACCAAATACAGGTATGAATTGTGAGCGCCCAATCCAAAAATCAATGTACAACATCCTATCATCACAACTCATCATATTGTAGATGAAACTGATTTTGAGTTTTCATGAAAAAAAACAAAAACAAACAAACAAAAAAACAAAAACAAAACAGTGAGGTAATTCTGTTAAAGTATATCTGGATTACATCCGGCCTCTTGTGCATGTGTGTCTATGTAAAAGTATATATACACTAAACTGGGAGAAAGGTCACTGAGTAATGGCAGAGGCCCACGCAGTGGCCAAGAGAAAGCTCCCTTGGTACCCTGTTCCTCATCACGTGTTCTAATGTTGGAGTAGAACTGCAAGTGGAGGGAGGAAGAGTGAGTGGGGAGGAGGACTGACGGAGAGTTCATAGGGAAAGCTTCCCAAATAAGTTGGCCTCTCCCAGAAACCTCCTACAACGACTAACGAGAAAGAACAGAAGGAGAGGGAGAGGGAGATGGGAAGTGTGAGAGAGCACAGAGTAGCAGTGCTAGCTGATAAGGAACGTAGTATCTCAGAACAGAAAAGGGTATGCAAACCTAAACAGGTGATAAAGTGGCAAAAGAATGGGAACTGGGGCATGGACAACCTGCAACTGCTAACTCACCATTTTAGGCTGATTCATCAGTGTGTCCTGTGACATTTAAAGACATGTTAGGCTTAATAGTAAAAATGTGTTCAACTGTAGTGTGATTTAAGTGTAAGAGTTGAGGCAGCTGTTCACCATCAGGTTTATACTGTAGCATATTTAGTAGTTTCTACTGAAAAAGCTCATAATATCAGCAAAAGATTGGAGCACTACCAGCGGAGGTTGTAAAGTTACAGCTAAAATGCACAGAGAAAGACTGAACTCCTACAGTGGGAGTGCTAATTGAAAGCCTTTCACTGTGTTAAGGGTTTTACTGCCAGTGGACTCCGTAATTTTAGAGCTAAAGCCGTGGGCAGCTTGTGTGGACACCCAATAGATGTCAGGTGCCCTATCTTCATCACTCTCCCACCAACCACTAGGATATACAGCACATACATCATTCAGATTATGTAAATAGTCATAAGCTGAGGGGGATTTTTAAAATTAGAAAGAAAAAGAAATAGACAAGAGCATGTGAGCTGAAAGGTCTGGACATGGCATATACAGACTAGAAAGGCACAGCAGCAAAACGTCAGGCCTTTACACTAAATGTGGAATGTCTTAGTCCATCTTCTTACCCCATTGTGAAAGTTGTTAATGTTACATCCACCCTGTCTTTTGGTCTGAGGTTGTGCCTGGGTCTCACTGATGTTTTGTCTGGAGCCAGGCTGGGCACGACCAGACTGTACTGCCTTGAAGCAGCTGGAGGGCTAATTTGCTGTGTGGGAGCCGAGTCAAGGAGCAGAGGGAGCGCCTGTCATCCATGGCAGTATTGACAATGAGAGGAGGAGGGAGGACAGAAGGGAGGGAGTCCCTGTTCTCCTTAGAGCGAGAGTGGCATGGTTGGAACCAGAAAAAAAAATAAAGGCCCAGATATGCTAACCGCAAAAAAAAAAAAAAACCACCTGCTCTCCGCAGCACACGCACTTCTCCTTTTAGTATTAGCATTCTATTTACTCATACACAAAAACACCCACATGCATAAATACAAGGTGTCAGAGAAACATTTTTCCTAGTAACTGCCTGATCTCAAACTCACCGAGGAGATTAAAGGGAAACACTGACAGTTGCATTCAAACATACCAAATTCATAAATTGGTGGGACTAGAAATGGGACCAAGTGTCACAGAAGCATGTCTTTATTCCTGTGGCCTCTCTGAGTACCAAATAAAAGTTAACTGATATGCTTGGTAATGTCAAGGAGGACAGGGACAAAAGGAAAACTAACATGAAAACTAACATTTTCCTTGACATTTAGAAAGCCGCTAAGACAAATCTTTAAGAAGACATAACCGTGGATATGCAAATTTTAAGAGAAAAAGAAAGCAAAAATTAAAAGACGGGCAGAAAAGCCAAGAGCTAAGCAGTGACTACGCTTCAGATAAAACAGAGGATCAAACCGGCCCAAAGGTTCACCTGGTTCTTTGCAGTGACATGGATGTTGCTGATAGGCTGGGTGGGTGGATTTCACCTCAAAGAGGAGCTGTCCTCAACCTAACTACGCTTGCATCAACAAGAGATGAAGGAATCCCTATTTATTCATTTCAAACAAGTGTTGGGATACATGGAGAAAAAGCAGCAGCTGGTTGAGAGACCTTAGTGACTTGGTGACAGAAAAGCTGAACGGAGGCCAACTTTATACAAAAAACCCAGTTCACTCACACACTCACGCACCTACTTTCAGGAGGCTATAAAGAGGTTCCTCTGTATTCAAGAGCATTTTTGCAGACCTTGGCACATTTAGTTAAGTATGAAATTTGATGACAAGCAGTATCTGGTTGCATGCGGTGACCTATAGCAAGATTCGCCGGTGCCCATTTTCAAATATGGCCAACAATTGCAATCACTGAAAGTCTATTCTCATAGTGTCACACTATGTATGGATGCAGCATCAAACTATCAGGAAAACCAAGATTATAACGGTCACTGCAATGAGTTTATTTTCAGTCTGAATCCATGCAGTAATCTCACAGAACAAGATGGCAGGTAAAAGACTGCATGGTTATGAAAAACAAATAAGCCCAGTGTGAAGGTGCAGCTGCATTGTGAAATGCCACATATCCACCACACACTGACTTTCATCTCTCTTTGCATGGCAGAAGGACCCAAGTATTAAAATGAAAAAATTTTCAGCGTTTACAAGTGTGATGTAGTTGGCGTACCATGTTCAATGTCTATCCACTGGTCATGTACAAAAGTCAGCCTTCGGTGACATCTCCATAAGAAACTCTATTTACACCTCAAATAATTGCATCTTAGATGTAACAGTCAATGCCCTTAGTAGATCAAAAGATAAGAGATGTAGCATCATGCCTAATAAAAACAAAAGCATGCTGCAAGTTCCTGGGTCACAGTCTGAAACTGTAGGGGCCTGTCAGTGTTGGGTATGGTGACAGGTCACCGCAGCATTCAGCAAATAGTACACACATAAAAGAAGTAGTGTACACAGCTCTCCCTCACCATCAGTCATACTTGAAAACACACAAAGCAAGAAAGCAAACATACACACATAAAACTCCAATATGCTACATTAGTTAAACTTCTACTCTTTTATGTGAGCCTCACCAGCTTATCTAGTGTAACAAGTAAGGCAGCAAAATCCCTAGGCATGCCTGGACAAGACAGCATTGAGAGATGGGGAAAAGAAGATTTAGATGCAAAACTGAACTTTAGCAGTAAACCCAAACTGTTGCTCCGCTTTCCATGAGCCGCACACTCCTGGGATTCGCAAACAGGAGCCTCAGGCTGAAAGTTATACTTCAAGTTAGTAGATAATGTGGGCCTCATTCTTTGTTGACTGAATTCTGATACGTGCCCACCTATGGGTTTCTGAGAATGCAGTCATGGATCAGGGAAGAACTGATAAATTTTCATTCATAACATTTCTGAGAGTAGCACCTTTTCTTCACCTGATATGCAGGTAAGGGAGAGGGACGGTATGGCAAAGCTTAATTACAGCTGTGTAGGGGAATGCTGCCACTACTACCACCAACTTGACAAAACCTCTAGCCCCAGGTTACTGTTTGTCCAATGCGAAACAACAATAATCATTTTAGAAATTTAAGGCAAAAAGCCTAACATTCTCTGTGGTTGCAGCTATTCACGTGAGGATTTATGCTTTTCCTTATATACAACAGTAACTTAAATATCTTTTTTTGGATTGTTGCTCAGACAAAACAAGCAAACTGAAGGCATGACCATAGCCTCGGAAAAATTGTAAATAGCCTTTTTAAAATGACTTTTAACATTTCATAGACTAAGCAATCATTGGCAGATTGAGTGGCAATCATTGTTAGCTGCAGCCCCAGTTGCTTGTCTTTGTCATTCTGGTAAAGGCAGCTGCTGACGTTAGAATTTTTTAATATGAGAAGAAAAAAAAAAAAAGCTTATATGACTAAAATTCATATCTGTTTTAATTAATATCTTAAATATTAAGGAAAGTCCATAGTGGGGCAGTTACAGCATGTATATTTTCTACCGGGTCTTTTTAGCATGTATGGACAGAAAAAGGCAACAAAGCAAAAAAGAATAAGTGTATAAAATCAAAAAAAACAGACTGCCTGCCCTTTGGACCAGATCACCTCATCAGAGCCTTATAATTGTAACATGATTCACAACTTAACTTCTGTGTTTACCTGTGTCAAGTTAAAACCACACAAAGACACACTGACTCAGGCTTGTGGATGTCTCAGTCTGAAACATAATAAACCTGTCTTTTTCACAGAGCTATAACTGCAGATCCCTAAGATATACAGACTCCCCTCTGTAGGCAGTGGTAATCTGAAATGGACTCATAAGAAAACCACAGGGCAAGACATTGCTGTGGTTGAAGAGAGAATAGTTACTCCCAGTCCAAAATTCAAATGTGGCGATAGAGCCACAAACATTTAACAGTCTACTTGGGAAATACCTTTAACACTCGGTAAGCCAAAAGGTTTGATGACAGTCCCACTTAGTAACAAGATCTTACATTGTTGACAAAATGTAAATGGTATGGCAAGTTTTATTTATTTTATATATATATATATATATATATATATATATATATATATAAATAAACAAACTTTATAAAGTCTTGCCATTTGCACTTGCTTGTAAAGAAAAAAAACACTCCTGTTATAGCCTGTGTGTGGGTGGACTGTTTGATTAAGCTTTGAAATATGTTGGGGGGTGCAGAATGACCCTCTATAAATGCAGGAGTCCAACCCCTCAAGGCTGCCAGCAGGTTAAATTCCTCCAGCCACAGCAGACCTCTTTGAAGGGTTTATAGATTCACCACAATGTCTCACCTAGCCTTGCTCACAGTCTTAATCTGGTCAAAACAATAGTGAAAGTCTAGAAAGTAGGCATGCAGTAAAGGAGAGAAACATCAAAGGTAGCTGTACTGACAAATGGCTTAGCACTAGAGTTCCAAATCACACAACATGAATGCCATATTGAGGTGTAAATGAGTCTTTAAATAAGAATGTTGCTATAGGGCAAAACTGTGTGCTCCCTTTCCAATTTGGGTATTCCGCTCTGGACTAAACACCATAGAAAGTAGAAAGTTAATTTTAGTTTATAAGAGCATACATTTTCAAATTAAAGCTAACTGGTTAAAAGTATATCAGTGGCTGTAAATAAAAACAATTAATACCCTGATGAGACGACCTGACTGTAGTACTAATGTAGTACTTTTAAATTGGCAAGCTCAAAATTTTAATATGCTTTTAAGTTTACTGAAAGTTAAACTGCTGTTTCTCTAGCTTTCATCTGAAATATCAAAACAGTAGAGAGAAGTGTTGTTTCTCGGGAAACCGTTTGGTTGAGTATAGATACTGTAGTACAGACACCGCCTTGCAAAGAGCACACTTACCAGACCTCAGACACAACTTTCTTTTTGTCCTCCGGCCAACTTACACAACCAACTTACAGCTATTAAAAATTTCGCAGCAAAAGCAAATGCTAGCTAAAAATTACAATCCTGCATTTATCCACTAGAAATCCGATCAAAGGTAGCAATGCATGGGTCACATAACTTCATAATAGATATGTATATTAAAAGCAAATTGAGAACATTAATTTGATTGTTAGACCAGTCAATTCTGTTTCTTTTATTCAATTTTATAGTTTATTTTTGTTTTAGGTTGATCTCCAGCACCGTCAATACTCAAGAGACCACAAACTTTTTGCAATATTTTCCTATAAGATTTCCATCTGCATATTAGACAATTTTTTGATCTGTGGTTTGTCAGAACTGAAACATCACAAACATTTCTACCTGACAGGGGATGTTAATGCTTCTGTAATTAGAGATGGGACTGATCCAATCCAGTATTGTACCTAAATCTGTTTGTATGCAAAGTCTGCTTGACCTACAGTTCAAATATATTGCTTTGGAAAAAAAATTAATTGTATGATTTTTTTTTTTTTTATTTTTGCTCCATTAAGAAATTATTTTGTTTAGTTTACCACAGCCTTGTGTAACCTTACATATAATACCAATAATACTAAGGCTAATAATGCTAATACTAATAATAATATTAACAATAACAATGAATATCATCATCAAGAACAGGAACTCAAGTATCAATATCAGCAGATATCCAAATTCAGGTATCAGAATCTGAACTGAAAAAAGTGCACTTGTGACTCTTGCTGTAATGTCAGTTTAATCTTGTATTTTCTTGATTACATCAACTTATTACTTAACGTATGCCTTGGGGATTGTAGCGCAGTACGAAATGTTGTTGTGAGTGATTGCCCACCTTAACAGCGCATATTATACGCGAGTGTGTTATTGGCTTTTAGTGCTACTCGCGTTAATGTGCTAAGCCTATATTGTGTCATTAGACTATTTGTAGTCTCAAGTGTCTGTGCACATGGAAGAAAACACTAATTATTTAGCTGAAAATGTCAAAAATTCAAAATGCTGATCAATGTATTTTATATAATTACATGGGCAAAACAACAACATATACAGAGGCTTTTTTTTGCTCAGCTCAGTGTTGTTGACATCCTGTGGACATCCTTATTCTATCCCCTGTTCAGAACAACAGGTTACCTCTCTCTGCTCCCAGAGGACAGGTGTTAATCTTCCTGTGGAGTACTTGTTGTTCTGGCCTCTTGCGTCTGTGTAAACCGGGCTGGAGAAGGGAGGTGAGAGAATATGTAACGCCCCCTATTTCCATGAACAGACAAACACCCCACTACACACGCACTTGCACATGGCAAAGCCCACTTATCACACAGCTTTGCAGCCTCTGAGTGAGCACAGATAAACAGTGTGTTGATCAAAGGCCTCTGATAGTGCTTAGAGGGAGGGTGATGGGGGACAAGGAAAGATCCGTCTCTGGAAAGGACTGAAAGAGAATAGGGCTCAGTACCTTAGAAACGGGAACGAAAAGAGGAAAACATATCCGAACAAAGGCTTTTTCTCTCCCCGCTGTGGCCTAATTGCACTTTTAATCACACTTTACACAAGCTTTAACACCAGCGGCTGAAAAATTACATTTGAAAGAAAAACAAAGCCAGACATAACTCAGACCTTTGACTATAATCTGAACAAGGACTGACAATGAGAACACAAAGGAAAACTGATTATCTGAAGATAATGGAGTCAAAGGGAGTTAGCCAAAAATATGCTTCCACTACAGCTAAACAAAGTATCAAATATTAACTATATTTGATAGTTTTGTTCAAGATAGATACAGAAAAACTGTTATAAATGAAACACACTCTATATATTTTTTTTATATTTAGTCCAAGAATTTTTTCCAATTTAATGCAGATTTTCTGGAAAACCGTAGAAAATAGCAGACTACCACTACTTGTTCAGGAGTAATTTCAGCCTGGAAATTGTAGCTTCTCTTGATAATTTGCCCACAACTGAAAGAGACAGAAAAGGACAAATATTTTGTCCTTAAGTTTACACTGTGGTATCAATGAGGTTAATTATTGTATGCTATAGTTATACAGCTGAACTAGTGTGAAACAACTTGTTACACTAGGGATTATATATTAAAAAAGAAACTTAACAGGGACATCCCTAGTTGGAGCCTAAATGATTGAAACATTAACCTGTCTGAACCTAAGTCATTTGAACATTTTCCTAATCTTTCAATGGATCACTAAATTACTGTTGAAACTCATCCATTCAGAACAACCCTGGATTTTGATTTCACCATGACTTCAAAGTTTGTGTCAAGGCCACTGGTGGGACGACACTGCTTTTAAATGTCATCAGTTTAGTCGTCACACTTAAATGCTAAGACATTTCACCTAAGTCTTATAATGTTAATGTGCAAAAAGATTGTTGATTGTTTTTCCATACTACTGCATTGCCCTAGACAGGACAGTAACTTTCATCTGGAATATGGGTCAAGGGACTATAAAACTGTACCCCTGAGCTCCTTTGATAAATCATAATCTCATGTCAAAATCCTCAAATCGGCTCGAGGATGATATCTCCCAGCCTAGAAGGATGCATACATCTTAGCAGTGAGCCACACCTTTACCTGTTTGTCAATACATCAAAAAAACAGTACTAAAACTGAGTTTGAAAAGAAATCATCAGATATAGCCAAGATCTGCACAGTTTCAGTGCTGGTTAGTCAATCACTAAACAGGGTGCTCCTTCTACATTCCAGCTCACGATCACTCAAGTAACTGACAGCCACTTTCACTGACTTCTACATAGACAAAAAGAACTTCTATAAAAAAGTATGTCTGAACTCCAGGTTAAACTAATTCTTCTATTGCCAGAGACATGTTCTCAAGTCAATTTAGAACATACTTACCAAGACAGAAATTAACTTGACTAAAATGTGCAAATTTCCTTGACAGTCTAAAATGAAATATAAGTTTCAATAAAAGAGGCCAACACTCATCAACAGATAGGAGAAGGTCTGCTCACATTTTTGCCCTAGAGGTGCAGAGTCCCACTGCAACATCAATTCTTCTGACATTTGGAAACTAACGTGGCCTTCTGACAGCAGCATCAAGGGACGCCTGTTGCCATATCAACAATTCTCTCAGAGCTAGCAACAAGTGCTCCTGCAGGGAATTTTGTGTCCCTTGTGAAGTGATCAGAGAAGAGCTCTCTTTTAAACAATCACCAGCAAAGCAGAAGCAGCAGTAAGAGGTGTAGCAATGAAGAGAGGCAGGCTTACGAGTGGATGGCAGTACAAATACAATGATCTAGGAAATTTTTTTAAACCTGTGAAATCCTAATGCCTTACCAAATGCATAGAATACACGAAGTGATTTCAGATTAGCTCCCGGTAGCAATCCATCTTTTTAAGATTAAGACCTCAATAAACACATTAGTTTGAGGTCTGTTGTGAGAGGTAGTCACACATTTCATGCGTTTAATAAGCAGCCTAAGGAAGGAAGGAAAAGTCAAGCTCCACTGAGAAACAACACAGTGGCCATGCAATTGGAAAACACAGCAAGCGTGTATTTGTGCAAAACCCAGCATTTTCCAGACTATAGTTGCTTCAAAACAAGAATACTTTCTGAATCAGCAAAGGTGAGCAGCTACCTAAGCCTACAAACAACAGCTCTAATAACAATAACAACACCCTTCACTATAGCATGTGTTGGCAAAGGACTGTGTTTTCCCCCTGCTCTGCAGCTCTGGCAGTTAGTCTAACTGGACAAGAAAACTAAAAAACACTAATAACAAGTAAGATCCTTTTCCTACCTGTTGCTATAGTTTCAGTTGGCAGCCTTGCAGCAGCATCTAGAAGTGGTGTCAAAGTGATGCTGCCAGTGCTACAGAGCTTGTGTCTTTGCTTTATCCCAGCACTGTGGCAACAAGAGTAAACGAACACCGTGCCGACCAGCACATGATTCATTAACCGTCAAACAGCAAAAGAAATACAAAGGGCCCATGGCAATTTGTGCATAGTTATATTCGGATCTTCATTTAATCGGTTGAAATGAGTTGAAAATAGTGTGGGCATCCAATCTTACCTTTCCACAATGGGCTGACTTCAAAACAACAAAACATCAAAATTGCAAGTAAAACAAAAGCTTGTGTTCCATTCTCATCACAGCCAGACACCCAGGGGCATAGCTGGATTTTAAATTGGCCAAATCTGTTAAGCCAGTCACTGTGGAACAGACCTCTTCAACCCTACCTTTCAACACTCACAGCCACCCTGAGGCTAGATGGGCTGAATGCCAGCAGGCTACAAGATAGGTGTTCCTCTCCCCCAGTAACCTTCCTTGGCAAGTTGGCGTCAAGTTACTGTACACTGGGCTAACCTTTCACAGTTACAGTAACCAAGGCTGAGAACTTCCTTGCTTGACACATTGGCTTTTCATGCCACCTGTAGACAGAGGAACCACCTATTGTTGGTGTAAAATATCATGTAGCCGTTCAGCTATATTTATGCCTACTATCATACTTCAACCCTAACAAACCACCTCATTAATGAGCAGTGAGAAGCAATGCATATTTAGATGTTGCAGATGCCATCAGACCGACTTTTGGAAAGGTTCCTTACTACTTGTTGCAAACATAAAGCACACCAAGCCAAAATTAAAATAGGATACATAGGAGTTTAGGTTTTCTTCTAACAAAAAATATTACTAAGTAATGTATGTTTTTGCTTATGTAGTAGTGTTACAGATGGAAATTCTGAATTAGCCTGAAAATTTTATACTTTACAAATATAAACACTACTCCTAGAGACTGGGTCCACAGGTAATGGGTGTCTGTTTGGGTCTGGTGCCTCATGAATGAGTGCCCCCCATTGCATAGGCCTGCCTTACACTGCAGGCCCTGCTCTAAGGTGACTGAATGAAGCTATGCTATTTCTAGATTGGGCTGTGCATCATGTGTCAATTAGTTATAATATAAAGCAGGTCACCAGTACAAGTGACCTACTTCCACAATAAAATGTGAATACAGCATAAAGACTCAAAGCAGTCTTCTGTAAGAACTGTGAATTCCTGGGCCTTCATGACGCTATGAGTACGTCATTGTTATTTGCATTACCCAAAGCAGTAGAATTATGTGATCTGGATTAAAGGATCTCTTCTGTTTCTTCTACTATACATTGCCATGGCCTCAGTTTGTTGTGATAAGTGATTGCATTAACAGAGCTCATCTTTTACACTCTCTGCAAGCAAATTAGGTCACCTTGCAGTGACTCATAAGTAGGAATGTATAATTAGCTTACCTGTTACACCAGTTAATCATCGACTCATACACCGGAGTTGGTGAGAGGGTTAAAAGCTATTCTTTTGTATTAGCTCTCCAGTAGAATTTACTACCAGAGAGGAGAATGAAACCAGTGGAAGGTCATAAATTGAAAACTGAGAGGCATGGGAATGTGCTGCGGCCTTTAGTGTCACAGCTGCTCTAGTCAACTTCCTCCCCAAGTGCGTTTCCTCATTTCACTTCAGTCCACATGGCTAAATGGTTGATTGCCTTCTGCTTTAGGAAACCAAACAAGGCTAAATTATAGACCCACCTAACTCAAGTGTTAGCTTCATTTCCACATGGAGGCATATCGAATTTACTAAGTCAAACCGGCTATTTAACAATAAAGCCTGCAGTTTGACAATACAAAAACGGGCACCAAAGACAGCGTTACGATCGACAGGCAGGGAATATCTGGGTTGTCGAACACTTTATTTTGTTGTTATAATTTCAGTCCGGCACATGGCTGCAAATAAATGGGTCAACCACGCTGTGGGTCAAGATTTGTCACAAAGGGCGGAAGGCAGTTTGCTCGGTCGCCATCTACCTTTTAGCCAAGCTTTTCCCGGCTACCGACGTCTGCAAAAATAAGCTGAAAATAATGATACGCGCAAGCGGTAGTTATCTTTTTTAACGCCCAGATGACGCCGCTGTCGTTAAAGTTACCGAGGAGAGTTGTTAAAACGTTGACCGATGTATTCGTCAACGTTAAGCTAGATGTTATCCGTGAGAAATGCTACCTTTAGTGACCTACCCAGGGCTCATTATAGAGCTAAGGGTAACGTTAGCTCTTATTTCATGAAAATGTGGACGACGTCTAGTTTGGATAATAACATAAGGTTATACGACACCTAATGTACTGCGATTCAAAACGGCAATACAAGCCCACCGGAGCACACCGGTGTAACCTAATGGTCGCAGCGTTAGCGCTTTTTCTTGTACTTGTTCTCCTTCTAGGAAATAGCCTTAGCCCTGTTAGCGAGCTAGCGTGGCTATATTAGCCAACTGGCTAGCCGAGCTCCGTACTTTGCATTTCCAAGCAACATCGAGAAACCATCCCAGGCGTCAACATTTCGTTAGATTTTAATCAACTAACCCGGGGGGGGGGCGGGCGGGCGACGGCAATAAGAAAAACGACAGGATGAAAAGAAAGAAAAAAGGAAACGTTAACGCGTTTTTTGTGTTTTTTTTTTTGTTCCTTCCCTACAGCGTACGTAGCCGACACTCCGCCGTCCGGAGCTTCGCTCATCGAGCTAACGTTAACGTGGCTACACACTGGTCCATCCGCTCAGACAACCGCCCGTGTGATGCACTTTAGCTTCCCCCGTGTTGTGCTAACCATCACACGTCCAACGATTCCTAACCCAACTTTTATTCCTGCCCCGGCGGGGTTTTTTTATTTTTTTTGCGGGCGCCGCTCGTCGCGTACTTGTCGCGCCGGGGACAAGTTACCTACAGGTCAGTTTTTTTTTTTTTGTTTTGAGTTGGTCTAGTTTTTTTCTTTTTTGGCTACTTACAAAGAGCAGGCTGAACATTGAAATCCCGTGACTACCCCGGAGAAAGTGGAGGGAGTTGCAGAAACCGCTGTCAGGTCGCTTTTTGTTCCTCTTCAATGTGGCAGCTTGAGTTCGCGTCGGACGTCGGATAATGTTGTTGAGGAGGAGCCTCCCCGGTTCGTCGACACCCTCAGGCGCCGTCGGAATCCTTAACTTTCAAGGAAAAGTTTTTTGTTTTTTGTTTTTTTTTCCCCCGGCTGGTCGACACGGCGGGGAAATTTAGAGAATTTACACGGGAAACTTTCATCTGTAAATAAACATATTTTTTTGTCAAAATTTGTCGCTCTAATTCAGATTTATTTTATTTATTTTTTTTTTTACAGAACACGCGGAGTGACGTGTGGGGGCAAGCGTTGCCACAGGCATTTTCGGTTGACAAAGAAATGAATAAACATTCTCCAGATGTTTCCGACTAGCCCGCATTCATCGGACTTTTGAGCGTGTATAAATCTTTTGCTCTTATTTCTCGGAACAGAAGCGCATGAACGCGAGAAACTCGTATTCTCGAGTCGTTGGGTCAGATGAACGAGGTTTACCGGGATCACGCGAATGCAGCATGGCCGCTCTGGCGTCAGTGCGACGTAAGACGAATCCGGGTACGTAAGGACGGCTCACCATGGTGACGACAGTTCCAGAAAAGTGCTCGTGGGTTTTATATATATATATATATATGTATATATATATATATATATAAAATTTGTCAGTATATTTTAAAACTGTATTGTTATTATATTTTCGTTAACATTATATATACTATCTTAGATACCACTATCACCATAAAAATACATAACATTATGATAATATTACACACACATTTTACTATGTGCCATAAGTGACCCTGAAATAATTTGGCATTGGCCTTCTTCTCTCGGCACTGAATAACACGGACGCACACTGAGACAAAGACTGGTATCGCCTCCTTATCTATTTAATAATCCATTCGGCAAATCATGTGGCAGAAATGCAGTGCATAAAATCATAAAATCACGCAGATACAGGTCAGGGGTTTAAGTTCATGTTCACATCAAACATCAGAATAGGGGGGAAAAAAAAAATGTGATCTTGGTGACTTTGACTGTGGCATGACTGTTGGTGCCAGACAGGCTGGTTTGATTATTTCTGGAGCTGCTGATCTCCCGGGATTTTCACAAACAACAGTCTCAAGAGTTTTTGCTCAGAATGGTCAAAAAAACGAAAAAACATCCAGTGAGTGGCAGTTGTATGGGCAGAAATGCCTTGTTGCTGACAGGAAGGCTAACTCAGTTGACCACTCTTCACAACTGCGGTGAGCAGAAAGGCAGGTCGTAATTTTCAACATGTCGAACCTCGAGGCGGATTGGCCACAACTGCGGGAGAGCATGTTGGGTTCCACTGCTCTCAGCCAAGAACAGGAATCTGAAGCAAGTGGGCACAGGTTCACCAAAACTGGACATTCAAAGACTGGAAGAATGTCGCCTGATCTGGATTTCTGCTGAGGCAGCAGATAGAAGGTTCAGAATTTGGCATCAACAGCATGAATCCATAGACCCTCCTCGTGTCTACAGTTTTGTAATGGTGGGACACCTTAATACCAATCAATCATGGTCTGAACACCAAGGCTTGTCTGATTATTGTAGATTAGCGTGTTCATCCCTTTATAGCCACAATTTCGATGATTACTTCCAGGATGATAATGTGCCATGTCACAAAGCAAAGGTTATCTCAAACTCTTTTTCATGAACACAACAATGAGTTCAGTGCAATTCGGTGGCCTCCCGAGTCTTCAGATCTGGATTCAGATCTGGATTCCACATCACCTATGGGACGTGGTAGAAAAGGAGACTGGAAGCATGAGTGAGCAGCAAATGTGCAGAAATGATGCAATGCAATCATGTCAACAAGGACCCGAATGGCAAAGGAATGTTGTCAACATTTTGTGAAATCAATGCCATGAAGAACAGGGGCCAAGGGTAATAAGTGTGGTGTTCCTAATAAAGTGCCCTGTGAGTGTATGTTTTCATTTTAAGCCAGTTCATACGATTTATACAATGTTACCTGCAAAGACTTGACATTCCATGTAACTGACTAGCATATATTTATTATATAGGGGATCGAAACCGATAAGCAAAAACCTATCAATGCAGCTCTGAGTTTGCTGGCAGACCAGTAGAGGATCTTTCAGATGTACAATAGCAGAGACCTGAGACACTTACTATAACTGCATATCTCCCTCTAGTGTCCATTTCTTTTACCTGCAACAGATTTCTACACTAAGTCTGCCATTCAGATCTCTTTACTTAGAAAAAAGAAAATTAAATACTACTACTACTCAGTTCCTATTAACACTACTAATCCTCCTACGGTAAAAGTTTTGGGCAGTAATTCTTATGTGTTCCAGTGATTTTACATTTTCTTTCTAATATCCACATGTTGCTACAGCAGATGGAAATCAGAGCCTGACACCAACATACAAGAGAGTTTTTATTGATGTGGTATCAATACAATCAAGTACTGTAGATTTTGTATAAGCAGACAAACATTTTCAATCAAAAAGAGTGCATTTATACCCAAATTCTATTGCATAGAGTGCACGCAATAGCCTTGTATGACAAAAATTCTATACGTTGATACATTGTACACAAATAGAAAATAAAAGTCCACAAATAATCCTTCACAAACAACACTAGAATGCTAACTATATGTTGTAAATGCTCTTAACTCATCAATGCTGTTAAATACCATTTATACGTTCTAGGCTTCGGTGGTCGGTTTTGGCATCCCTATTAAATTATCATAAATGTATAAATACATCTTCATTAATTTCATGTGCAAATGGGAATGGCCGTTTGTATTTACTGAAAGTAAAACAATCAAATATCCCTTAAGAACCGAAGCAAGGCTGTTATTTTTTTTTTTTATCTTTTTTTGTTCGTTTTTATAAAGAAAAACAGAAAACACTTCAAAGCAATTTGTGATTGAGACGGTACATGGATCTTACTGACACTTGTTAAATGATTTGCACACAGGGCAAACTCTGCAAGCAAGTGACATTGTCTATGAAAACATAAGGACAGCGAGTATTAGCCGCATATGACTCACATCATTTCATATGTTCAAAAAAAAGAAAGCGTCAAAAAAATGCAACATACAGTACATAACGAGCCTCACGCTGTCTTGTAGGCTCATGTAACAATAATGATACATAGCAGTTGTAAGTGTATTCATGTTATTAGACAGAAAGGGCAAGAGCGAGTGCATTGTTTGCATTACATATATGTAAAATACTGATTAGGCCTTATCGCATGGTTTGTAGAAACAAGTGAAAATCAGTCAGAGAGCATGCATTCATTCTAATTGCAAAGCTCTATATTTGGCACAATCCTCCTGTTCATTGACATTGCTCCATTAGGGTGTAAGGTCGCTGAATTCAGTGTAATGATTGTGTTTGGGCGGCATAAACAAGATTGGAATCCCATCTGAGCTAAGGCATGTAAAGGCAGGGTAATATAAGCACCAACTTTTGATTGTTAAATCACAACAATTCTGCCCAAATTGCCCCAAAATTCTGTCCTCTTCAACTGAAACCACTGGATAAAGATACATCCCAGAATGCCTTTTTTTCCTCAAGACTTCTTACAATACAGAATTATTGCAATTTGAATTATGCCTCTCATTGGAACAATACGCAGAATAGCCGATTCAGTGTTAACCAGAAATATCATCTTCTTATCTCATAGTGTCAATTTAATTTCAGGTTTTTCTGTCTCCCATAATCAGTCCATTACATTCATTACCTGTTCCCTTAGTTTGAAATGGCACCTTTAGATTGTGTGGAATTTTCTTAAAAAAAAAATAAAAAATCCAAAAAACAAAGTATGCTGAAACGTTTTAAAGTCAAATTTCTTGTGGAACATTGACAGAACAGTAAGCTCTTCCTAACGTTTCGTCACTTCATTCAAGTTTATTATTATCTTTGCTGAAGTGTTCATGACCTGAATGCCAGGGGGATAATTTGACACAACTACACACACATGCCCCATGCACGCACGCACGCACGCACGCACGCACACACACACACACACACACACACACAAATATTGACACAGTGACAGACAGAGAGGTACATCTACTAGAACATACAAACACATGCATACACACAGCGTGTATCTTTAATACCTTATCCAACAGAGATGAGTAAATACTCAGCTCTCACTTCAAGCCCACCATCTCTCCCAGAAATCTGGCAGGGATTTGTTAAAAGTTACACAACCTGTATTTCACAACCTGTGGGCCTCAGTCAAATCCCTTTACTTATTTATGGAGTGAATGCAGATCGATTCTCATTTCCAGCTGTATACCTTGACATTATTCAGTTCTGAAACATCCTTTCCTTGGAGCCACAGATGTTCTGTTAAACTAAATAATAATTCAGCTATTTTCAACTCAGTGGTTTGGGAATTGATTAAAAGTCTTTTTCAATCAGAACTACAAATGATTCAGAATTGCTCTCATTTGCCCAGCAACAAGTCACACAGAAACTTGCATTGAAGGAAGAAGTGGATCTATTTTATTTGTTATGTGTTTGCCTCCTTATTTATAAGCAGAAATAAGTTTACAGCATCTTAACAGGTTTTGCAATATGTGTTCAGCATGGCGGTACAGATTACTGACTTGGAATGTTAATGTGATACTGATTTATTAATAGGTAGTATACCAATAGAAAGCAATGATGTCATGGTCAGAAAATGTGAAGAGGATGGCTTTGACACGGTAATGGGATTTGCAGTGTATATGGGAAAAATCAGATCGATACAAGGAAACGGGCCATCAATCCAGCTATAGTTGTGTCCTTATGATCCATTTGCAGTTGCTCTCAGTATGTGTTCTATGGCATGTAAACATTGACTGTATGCATACATATCATCCTCAATTAATATTGTCTTGAAAGTTAAAAAAAGCAATGTCTTTGCATGATGTTGTTGATCCTCCTTAAAAGGGCAATTTAAATTCAATCATTTTAATACTGTGAGGCCATTTTCTTAGATTGCATTTTTTGGATTGCATTTCTTGACAGTTTTGTAAATTATAAGAAAGAAAAAGACCAATCATTTAAATGGTTGGCAACTAAATTTAGAAAGATGCAGAGATATAAGCACCAGAAAGATGCTTATGTCAACTAAATGTCAAAATATGTATCTCACGCTAAAAACAAAGATTTAATTCCATTAATACATTTATAGTAGCAATTGTTTAGACTATCAAAAAGGTCAAACAAAGGAAAAATAAATGGTAATGGTATTACAGCACCAAATGTGTTCTTTTGCTGTTGTTTGTCTCTATTTTCCATGTTGCATTGTTGCTCTTTATGCCAGTATTCAGGGTTTAAATAACAACACAAGGGGTCGTGACTGCAGCCAGAAGAACCCCCCCCCCCAGGGGGTGTGATGATGTCATCCTTATGATTTCAGAGCATGTTGGCAGGATGTGCAGTCACATGGGAAGGTCTGTTACTAGCACATTATAAAGTAAGTCACTCAATAGTCTGAATCCAATAAACAACAACAACAATGATGTCAAGGACCAAATAATAACAATAAAATTATGACAATATAATAATTAAAATAATATAAGCCTAAAAAACACAAACATAAAATACAACCCAAAACATACATTTGAAGGACACTGAACACAGTATGCAATTCCATCCCCTGCTTTTTTAAAACTTTCCATTTCATTCACAAAGTTTGTTTTCTCTTTCGCTCAGGTTGTTCAGGTTGAGACATTTAAAGATGATGGCAGTAATGTTAAGAATTTTATGGGTTTTGTGTTTCTATTATGGCTGCAGGTATTTTAGGTTTAGGGCTGCTCTGAAGGGCCAATACAGGAACATGTTTGAAAGAAAGGACAGGGTTATGTGGGACAGAGCAGGAATCCTGAGAAGGAGGAGTGGATGTACTCGGTAGAGTAGAGGCCGTTTGCCTGATCTGAGGGCATCTGGACCCATACCTGGTCACCTTCCTTCAGCTCTAGGACAGCACTACCTGATGCCTGGTCCATGTAGCCTTTCTTGTATTCATCATAGGTATAGGTGGCTGGTACATTGTTCTTGTACAGTGCCACCCATAGGCTAGTTCCCTTTACATGCATATGGTACGCAAAGTAGTAGACACCAGATAAAGGAGCAGTGAACATGCCAGTAGCAGAGCTGTAGGCATTTTGCCCATTGTATAGAGTCCTGTCAAATTTGATTGGCATGCCAGAGGGAGGGAAAGGTGTGCTGAGGATGGCTGTGAAGGCTGGTGCTATAGAGGCAGAGAGTGGAACTTGACTGTACACAGAACCCTTCCTGTCCCCTGGTACTTCATCCCCTTCCAACTGGGAATCTGCTGGCCCTGCAACAACTGTTTGCCCATTTCCTGGAGGACCAGGGGGCCCTGGAGGCCCAGGAGGGCCAGGGTTACCATTAAGCCCAGCAGGGCCTGGTTTTCCTGGAGGACCTTGGGGACCTATAAGTCCCTTCTCTCCTAACTTCCCCAGTCCTGGAGGCCCTGGAAGTCCAGGTTCACCCTTAGGGCCAGGAGCACCCTGTGGCCCCATGGGACCCATGGGCCCCTGAAGACCAGGAATGCCTGACTGGCCCCTTGGGCCAGGGGTTCCTATAAACCCTGTCTCACCTTTAGGCCCTGGACCACCTGTCAGCCCTGGATTACCAGGCAGGCCAATATGCCCTGCTTCACCCTTGGGCCCAGGTTTTCCAATCGCACCATTAAGCCCAGGGATGCCTTTTTCCCCATGGATGCCAGGTTTTCCAGGGGGTCCATTGGGGCCTTGGTCACCTCTAAGGCCAGGCAGTCCTGGAGGGCCCTGGGGCCCGAACTCTCCCTTCTGTCCTGGAATTCCGTGTTTTCCAGGGAGTCCCATTGGGCCTTGAAGTCCTGGCGGTCCTGGTTGTCCATCAAGACCTGGCTCCCCAATTAAGCCCACTACTCCTGGTTCTCCTTTGTCCCCTGGGACACCAGGCAACCCACCATGACCTTTCTCTCCTTTTGGCCCAATTAGACCAGGTTTTCCATAGCCAGGAGTCCCAGGAAATCCAGGGGGACCCCTGGTTCCTGGCTCACCTTTCGGTCCTAGCGGACCTGGTGCTCCTGGCAGTCCATCTAGCCCTGGCTTCCCTAACCCAACGGGCCCTGGGAGACCTTGTAGGCCTGGAGCCCCAGCCTCTCCTGGTTCTCCAAGATCACCAGGGAGTCCTTGATCACCTTTAAGACCAGGCAGTCCAGGCAAACCTTTTGGTCCCGGTTTGCCTATACCTGGAAGACCCGGTGGTCCTGTACTGCCTTTAAGCCCAGGAGGACCCCTTATGCCTGGAGGCCCTGCTTTCCCATTTCCATTCTCACCCCTAAGCCCACGCTCACCTGGTGGGCCAGCAATACCCTTTATTCCTGGTTCTCCCCGAGTTCCAGGGGGGCCTCTGATGCCTGGAAGCCCAGGTTTCCCGTTCAGAGACAGGCCAGCTGGGCCAGGGAGGCCAGGCTGCCCTGGAGGACCTCTAGGACCTGGTTCACCACGAGGGCCAACCTCACCATTAAGCCCTGGCATCCCCTTTGACCCAATCTTTCCTGGTAGACCTGGAAGTCCAGGCTTACCAATTCCTGGAAAGCCAGAAGGCCCTTGAGGGCCTGGCTGGCCATTGAGACCTGGCTTCCCAAGTCCAGGTTTTCCTGGAAGTCCTGGTGGCCCAGGTGGGCCTCTTGGTCCAGGTTTTCCTTGGGGGCCTGGTTCCCCCTTCACTTCCATCATGGGTGGCATATCTGGAAAAAGAAGTAGAAAACAGACAAATAAGAGTCGCATAAAGCCGTACGTGTGCAGTATACTAAATGCATTTTGAGAAAAAGAAAAAAATAAAATCTCTAAATTGCTGTAGGTCAGAGATTACCAATTGACCGCAGATGTAATTCCTGTCCACATGGCATGAAACTCAACCGCAAAGCTGCTGCACCATTAACGGTAACTTCGGGAAACCCCCTTTTTTCTAATCAGAAAGCAACATTGGCTTCATCCTCATGTAAGGGTAGAACATTGGACTTTGCACATTACTGCTATGTAGTGGTAATAGCATCAGGCTTTAAAAAGGTAAAGAAAAAATGGGATGAAATTTTCAGCAACAATGCCTTATTTTTTCTATTGAAAATGCTTTTATTGGGGTCTTAAAGTACATATTATATAAGGATCCACGAGGTAGTGGTGCATACAAAGTAACAGTAAATCATATTGTAGAAGATAAGGATTTGGGAAGGAAAAGAATACTTTATACTGTAATTGCAGACAAATCTCTGCTGTACCCACATCTGGTAGGACACAACACCGTTATTTTAGCCTCAGCTTCCTTGGCAACTAACTTACAATTACTGCATTAGGGTTTTCCTAATCAGCTGAATTAGTACGCATTCCATGTCAAAATGAAATCAGCAGAGAAGTTTGTGTAATATTTAAGAGATTCTGACATATTTTCTGACTTTGTTTTGTATGCAGTTAAATACATGCAATTCAATACATGCTTTGAACATGAGTTGTTCAAAGAGGGACTAGGGAGCATGAAGGAAATAGGTCAAACTGAACATTTAGCCTGATAGCAGACCAAAGTTTCTAAAAGCCAGAGATGTTCCTTATGCAATGAGAGTAGAAGTTGAGTGTTTGTTTTTCCAGCCTTCAGTCCAGTATTGAGGATAGACTACTGACTTTGAGGGCCTGAAAAAAGCTTCATCCAAGATGAGTTCCAGTTCATCACTACCTTTTGTGCCATGGTGGAGTCCTGAAACGGACAGTTCAGTGTGAGAGTGCATTTACTCAGACAAAATCAGCATTACTGGTATCTGATACCCTGACACATTTTGACCCCACACTGCCCTTACAGCTTCCATGTGATGCTTCTCCTTATGGAGCTGGAGCAGATTGTTCTCACATCATGCCCAATAGTGAAGAGAAAACTCAATAAAGCAGATATGCAAAACCCACTTTGGAATGCCACAAATTTTCTCTGCTCCATATCATCCATCTACCAATAAAGCAGCAGAGAAATTTGTTCAGAGCATGAAATATGCTTTGAAGGCTTCACAGGGACAAGGCTCCCTCCATCAGCGGTTGAACAGCTTCCTGCTGCCCAAGAGAAATGTCCCATACTCAACCACAAAAGTTGCTCCGACATAACTTTTCACTAAGAGACAGCTTCGCATCAACCTCAAACTTCTGAAACCACCCAAGACCTAAAAGATTGTTCTATTAAAACAGCAAGCCAAAGTTGAGAGCTGCAGGCAAAGAGCAAATCAACAGATTTTCCATCCCCGCAATCACGTACTGGCATTTAACTAGAACAACTGGCCAAAATGGTTTCCTGCTACAGTCAAAGCACAGAAAGCCCTTGTGCATTACGTAGTCAGGACCACTGATAACACCTTCTGGTGGAGACATACTGACCAATTGCGTTTTAGACCTAAAGCCCCTGTGGATAATCCACCGGTGATTTGTGCAGAGTCGTTCAAGAATGTCAACCCACGCTCACCCAGAATGCACCATGTGCCATGGAGACTATTTTTTACATACCCACTTTTTTTTTAGCAGTTTCAAAGACTGAATTATCACCACTCTCTGTATTGACATCTGTTCCTGTTGCTGATTCACTTGATGGCAGTGATAATCGCCAGTGTTTATCAGAGAAAATGGTGGTCTCTCAAATGCATACATTTTCTAGTTAGCAACATACCAAGAACAACTGTGCAGAAAAATCCCTAGGGTTTGTCAGGGTCAGAGCCATCTAACTCAGTCCCTTAGTTAAAAACACACACACAAATTAAATAAATAAACAAACAAATAAATAATAAAGACATAAAACTGAAAACATTTGCGTTTCTAGAATGTGAAAACACTGAAAATTTATATCGTTTATTGTGGCATGGTTTCATAGTTAAGTTAAGGTGAGATCTATTTGTGGTGACATAATTTTGATAGTAATTGGGTGGTTGTTGGTTACAGTGACAGGGTGGGCAACACATTTTGGTTAGCTGTTGTCCAATTTAGCTGTGTTTTAGATGCCATTCTGTTTGCATTATTTTTCAGAGCATTCTTTTTTGTGTTTGTTGAAGAGTGAATAAAATTAGCTACCTTTGTACTGAGAAGTCTGTCTCCATCTAATTCATGTTGTAAATTGTAGAATAGGGTGGAGTAATACTCAAGAAGACACAAAAGATGCAAGTCAATTGGATGATAGACTGTGTTGTCGCAGGTGAGCATGTGCCAATAGAGAGACTGACAGATTGGTTACTTAAAGCAACCTTTTTTGATGTTGATATCAGTCATTTTTGAGAAGCTGCACTGTGCTGTCACAGTACTTGTCAAAGATCATCTGTGAGGTAAGAAGCTCCATGCTTTAACACCAATGTACAACCACGAGTGTTTCTTTAGTTTCAAAAAATCCAACAGAGTAAGATGTCCTATCTTTAGTTTAGATTCAGTTTCGAAGTTCCATAAATTGTATGAATAATTTCTCTGCATTCTGTGACCATATCCCAATAAACTGATTATAGTATGTGCTGCATGGCCTCCAAAACCTGGTACCTGTCAATACAACCATAGTATTGTACTACTTCTTGCTGATGACCAAAATGCCTTTGATGTTTTATTCAGGAGCACCCTAACACCAATAAATGAGACTGAGTAAAACCTTCTGAAATTTAAATTGAGATTCCCATTAAATCCCATAATGTAACCATAGGCCACTATTTCCCCCTAGTGGCAATAAATGAGACATGCAGCCTTTTTAAGATAAATATTGGAAATCAAGCACAGTGCTGACAAAAGCTTAATTATCCCTAACAGTATTCGGGTAATACTATTGTATGGATCTAATTATATTGTAACAACCACGTTTGTGTGCCGCATGTTGAAAAAAAAGCCTGTGTCATGTATTTTGAAGCCTGAAAATATTATCGAAAGTTCAAGAAGATGCACAAACATTTTATATCAAGTGAACATATTTTCGAACATACTGGATCTTACTTTTGGGGCTGTTGCCGTTATCTGTATTGGTTTTTGCTTTTTACCTGCTTATATCATTGCTAAAGTCTGTAGATGCAGTAAAACCTGAAAAATCCAGTTGGTTGAGGAACACAAGCAGTCAGACAATCAGTGAACAAATCCCTCAGTTTACTACACTTTTCAGGAAGAAAAAATATGACAGACATCAAAATGAATACCCAATCTGTGTATTGTCAGTGTCTGTGAGATTACTTATTGACTGAAAAGCAACAGGAACACCCGATAGGCCAGAGGGTCAAGGTACCAACTTCTGTCCAGCTAAATTTGATGTATAACCTGAAGCACTCAAATGCATGTGTACAGTAAAAAATCAAGAGTAATTTGAAGAACTGCAGCAAAGGTGTGAGAACTAGTACAATCTGAAATTGGGACTATCTCCATTAAATAAAGCTCTGGTTAGTCTTTTGCTCTTTTTTCAATTGGAGTCAAGGGGAGGAGATATCATCATTAACTACGAGCAATAGCCTTGTACATTAAACACAGTCTCTTGAAACATTTGAAATTTTGTGTAAGTGTAGTCATAATTTAGTCTTTAACTTCCCTTCTAACTAAACTCCTATTATTAATCATACTCATCACATTTCCACATGTTATCATTTTCATCAGTGACCTAGACAGAGAAGTATCTTACAATTAGTACACCAGGAAAAGTCTTACATGTGGGACATTGAATATCAATATGTTGGGTACCATTTTGTAACCATGCTCTGTTTTATAATTAGACATTAATGCTTTATATATTTATCTGTTTTGTGTAACAGCAGAAATTCCTCCAAAAGATGCTAAAAGACTGTGGCAGTATCCTGATTCTATACCTATTACAGGAGATCTTATAGATGTGTATATGGTTAATAAAAACTACCTAAAAAAAATTGAAATCATACACTGAATATCTTTTTTCATACATTTATACTCTGGCAGACTGTTTCTAATTGTCACTGCATACTCCAATAAATCTGTTGGATAGATTATTTCAGTAGTGATGTAATGTGGACATAAGACCTCTGAGTGGCAGTAAAAGCGCTGTGTTCAATGTGAACCACATTAAGTGAAATCTTGTTACTCCCACTTCATGCAATCCTGTTTACAGAAAGCACACTTTAAGACTGGGTGAACTATTTTAGCAGATCCTAATGTCTCATTTCACCCTCTCTCCTCCTCCTTACAGCTGAAGGACTTGTGATAAACAATGGACGAACACCATCCAGATGGCAGGAGCAACAACTGGCACAGTGAGCTCACAGGCCTCCATTAGGATGTCAAAAATGCTACTGGACCCACAGGGCCAGGAGATGAACACTGCTGTGAGCACTTTAACTGACTGAAGAGAAACACCCAGACAGTGGCTTCAGTGTACAAGTCTGTCCCATTCGTTGGGTGGTCTCCGTATCAATTACATTTTAAATTGCGATGTTAGAGAGCTCTTTTATACGTATGAGAT
The DNA here is from genome assembly GCA_016859345.1 of Istiophorus platypterus. Taxonomy (NCBI): domain Eukaryota; kingdom Metazoa; phylum Chordata; class Actinopteri; order Istiophoriformes; family Istiophoridae; genus Istiophorus; species Istiophorus platypterus. Next base: position 8,187,504 of record CM029127.1, read on the forward strand.
TGTTTTTTTTCCATATATGTCTGTGTTTATTACTGAGTAGGTTAGGACTCTTTGTACAGTATGACCAAAAGATCTAATTCTTAGGATACGCCCTACAACATATTGCAAGGATATATAGTATTTGCTCAAAATAACTTTGGGCCAGGTACTATTTTGCAAATGCATTTTTGAATGCCTTAATTAACATAAGAAAAACACAGAGACATAGGGTTAAATCTCACTGAATCAGTTCTAAGTATCAATGCTTCCACTAACCCAGCGGACTGTTACTAAAGTCTGTAAGTGGACATATATAGACCTGCCAAGAGACATCCATTTACTATACCCCACAGAAATTACTTACCAACATAATGTCCCTTGCCCTCCCGAAATGGGGGTCCAACTGGTCCTTTCATCATGGGTTGCATGTACTTCATGTGGGGTATGGGGGGATAACCTCCAGCAAGAGCACGCCCCCCGAGCATCAGTAGCACATAGACAGGAGCCAACAGCATGGTCACCAGCATCTCAGGCTTCAGGTGTCACACACAAAGAACTGGAGGTAACAGAAAAAGAGGGTGGAGGATATTTGTTAATGTGGGCATCCTTGTGTCTTACTGTGGACTGGAATTCAAAACAAGTCATAGAGAAATATTGGAGTATTCATTTGTATATTTCAGAAATCACTGACAATCATTCACATACTTAAACACTATACAATAACACAATCTCAGCACTGGAGAAAGATGAATTGGAATGATCTCTAAAGGTTTATTTGTGCAAACACAAAATGCAAACACTTAAAATATAACTTTTAAGGTTGTTTCTTGTGCACATATGAAGTCAGCTGCTGCATAGGTACAGTGCAGAATTTGGCATGTACTTGGCTGCGGTGGTGTTCGGGATTGCCCTCAGAAACTGTGACAGGCACATCTGTTGATTTTAATTTACTTCAGGAAGACATGACCACATCGATCTCTGCCAAATATTTTCACAACCGTGGTCAGGTGCGAACAGGAAATCCCCAGAGGATGGTTAGTGTGTTTTTGTATCATAAGTGAGCAACTATAACTCTCCAGGACCAGCTTCAACTGGTGAAGTAATTTGTGCCAAAATATTTCCACTCCAACTCCCCCCTGGGCTGTTTTCGGCAGGTCTCTGTGGACTGATGACTGTCAGGAGTTAATGCCAAATATTTACATGCTTGTGTTAGGCATTAAAATTGTTGAGGATGAGGGAAAATGGTGCAAAGGTATAAAAAAACTGTACATCGCAGGCTTCTTTCCATTAACCTTCTAGGTATTTACTGATTTTCCTGACATATTATATCATCTACAGGACTACGTAACAGAGTCAAGCCAATAACATTCATGAATTTTGCAAACCGACTAAGACACGAGAGAGATACACTTCATCACTCTGGCAAATTTAATTTCTGATTGTCACCTCTTAATTATTTTGGGTAATTTATATTTAAGCAGCATTAAGTACTACACCCCAGCTCTGTAAGAGAAGAGGTGGCTTGGAGCCTGATCATACAGTCTATGAACAGGCTACAGGAGGTTCCTAGCTCCTCATACTATATTCCATCCAGCCATATCACAGCCTTAATCTGTTTATGTTTGCAGATCTGATCACATAAAATAATCATTTGCATCCTTAATTTCTCCTGTGCTATATAATACTCATCTTGTTATTCTGTGTGTGGGAAGGGCTGGCTTTTCTCTTCAGAGATGGACTCATTTTGGACTGCTTCAGGTAGAGGAGAGTTCTTCTCAGAAAGTTTATTCTGTGGTACCGGAGTTACACGAACATGGTTTTACTAATTTGAAAATGATCTGGCATTATCTAATTTGAAAATTACGTCAAATTACACATTGCAGTTAAATAGAAACAGGGATTGGGAGTAATCTGGGAGTTCACAGCACACTTCAAATCACAAGCACTTAGAAAAAGGTGCGTTCATTGCCACCATGTGTGCTGAAATAAGGTCTGTTTTACAGCTTTGCTCTTGCTGTCGTCTGCGATTGTTTAGCAACCACATAGCTTGGCAATCAAATTCTTGTTTTAAAGCCATTTACCAAAGTGTTTCTCTTGGTTTATGTTCTGTTTTTTTGTATTTAGTCATAAGTGCCTGTGCGTGTGTGTGTGTGTGTGTGTGTGTGTGTGTGTGTGTGTGTGTGTGTGTGTGTGTGTGTGTGTGTGTGTGTGTGTGTGCGTGTGTGTGTGTGTGTGTGTGTGTATGTGTGTGTGTGTGTGTGTGCGTGTGTATTTGCGGTATCTGTCTATGCTTGGTTATTTTGTTGTGTGGTGCTGAAATCTTTGCCATGATGAATCAAAGATCACTTCTAAATTTTCACACCAAAGCTTAATCTGAGAAAAATGAGGAAAGCTAAGACAAAGATGTTAAGAGAAATAAACAGGAGAAAGAGAGGCCAGTATTGGTAGGGTAGTGTTTGGTCGTTGGCCGTCTTGCTGGCTGGCTGGCAGGGAGACTTGTCTGGTATGGGGGTCTGTGGTTTTGGTGCAGATGTAATTTAACAGGCAGCTCTGGATGCCCACTATTCTGCAGGCGTCAAACTCTCTGAAGAACCAAAGAAGCATACACAAAACACAGAAGCTGTGCATGCACAGGGATCAGACAAAAACGGGTGGTTAACAGACCTCCACAATCTGTTTATCAAATGTTTTTGTTCAAAAGCTCTGCAGACATTAAAAAATCTCACGCAATCCACTCTTGCTGGCCACCATGGGCCACTGCTGGTCCAAGACTTGTACATGATTTCACACACAAGAACACCCACGTAACAAAACACCCACTCTCGGTATGCATGAGAACACAATATACCTCGGGTAAGCGGTTAAGTGGGGTGTCTTGAAAATACTCAGACTCGTTAACTTTCCTCCAAAATCAGTCCATTCAAAACAAACTATAACAAAAACCCTGGGTTTGAGAGGAGAGAGGGGCTAATGGTGATTCAAAGCCTCCCTCAGTCATTAAACATGAGCAGCATCCAAAGTTATAGCGAAAAAGCCTCATCTGGCAGGCTGAGTGACACTTTATATAAAACAGCTCTCACTGAGAAAAGAAATCACCTCACACATTACAGTAACAGATCCAAAAGTACACAAAGAAAGAAATAGCAAAACAGAAAAGTGGCATTAATGGGGAAAAAAACATTGCATTGCATTGCATTCTTCTAGTCAACACTTTGCTGTTTCCACTTCCAGACAGCTGTCAAATTACTGAGTGCTATGTCTGACACCCACAACCTTGGACGGTCTATTAGAAAATAGGCCTCTGGTCACAGGCATGTCAAAGGCCCCCCCATCCTACCCTTCACAGTAGCAAGACATTCAGACAAGACCACTACAGAGACACAAAATGACAAATCAGTGACACAAGTGACACAATTTCTTGTCTCTTTGTAATCTTTTGATATCTCTTTCAGTGACATTTTGCAGGTGAATCATACCCTCAAAACTAATTGTGTGTACAATCTAATGACGACTTATAATTCGACACTGCAAAATACTACATACAGATATTATAGGAAGCTATCTGAGGAAACCTGAAAGTCAGATTCTGGTTTCCTGAGTAAGCTACTCTGCTGTCCTGATTGTAACTGTTTTAACTAATTTAACTGTTTTTTTAATGAAACATAGTTGTAGCTTTAGTATGCCATGTAGCTGCAGTATGAATGAAAAAGTAGACAAATGAAAACTTTGCATTGTTATTCTTTTGCAGATGATATTAAAGGGGACTCCTCAATCCTTTGGGCCCATCGGCCTGTGCTGGTAGGCCTGCTCAGTAATCCATCCAAGTCCACATCAAATACAAAGACACATGTTGGCAAATGCACCTGAAGAACATCAACAGACATCCCACCTTCCCCACACACAGTACACCTGACAGATCTGTCTCCAAACCACCTGGTAATCCGAGTCGCAAAGACAAACCAGGTTCGAAACCTTCAGTATTCTCCTTTCTTGAACACGTGTTGGATGGCATTTTAACAGAGCGGGAACTTTTATCTGCGAAGACTTCGGGCTGCCAAAGCAGACTCAACAGCCTCCAGACCAATACCCAGCTGCATCTCAAGTGGCCCACTAAAACAGGCCGAAGAGACACAGACACCACAGCGGAGCTCGAGCCAAGCACACACTTCCCTAATTGCTCTGTCTTTCTGCTAATGAAATCAACAGCGTTGGGGAGGTGAGGGTGAAGGTGCTCTGCCTCTACTTTCCCTCGGCGGTACATGTGTGGATCCAGACTGCCAAGCATTTCCTAAACCATGTGCCACAGAGAGATTATAGGTACACCAAGTGTGAGGATTCAGTTTCGTGGGGGGAAGAGAAAGCAGTTTTTTTTTTTGTGGTGAATGTTTGAACCGCTCCTTGAGTGGAGGAATCATCACCTGCACCGCATAATGCCAGCTCTTACAAAAACACCAAATGGTTCAACAACAACCAAGGTCAATCATGGTCACTTTGGTTACAACCTCAGGTCTTGCAGAAAACTGAATTTAAAACCCAACCAAATATCTTGTTGACTCGCCCAATTCTGACAGATCTCAGCCACAACCATGACCATAAACATTCTTGACAGCAACCATGAACCCCCATGAATGGTCAGCTGCTATTCAACCACAGTCATCCTCCTTTACCAAACTTTCTTCTTGTAAATTCAGCAAGCAAATGTTGAAAACTTCCCCTTCTACAGCAAGAATGAATTTCCAGCACTAGAGGGGAAAAGAGGCACACTTAGAAGTAAATTCAATTTATACATCTGTGGTTTATTATTCAATCTGTAGTCTAGACATATGAGTATTAACGGATTTTACAGATTTGTAGTAAAAAGACATGCACCTGCAGACATCAGGCAAACTCTTTAAACATACATAAACAGGCCCTAACACTACTAACGTATCACTTCCAGACAACACAGAGCTCCATTGACCATTGACCTGTGTGTAAGCCTTGTTCTATACGTACATAACAGAGTGAGGGAAAACAGAGAGGGGAGAGAGTGAGCACAGCAGTTACACAATATGCTGAAAGCTAGAGCCATACCGCTCTTATTGAGTCTGAGGGTCTGTTTGTGTGTGTGTGTGTGTGTGTGTGTGTGTGTGTGTGTGTGTGTGTGTGTGTGTGGCAGAGAGGAAATTGAGCATGCGGGGTTGTTATTTAGAGAATCCCCTTCCCTTAAATGAGGTAATCTCTCCTGCAGTCTGAGTGGCACTTGGGCCATTACACCTTTCCGGTGTCAGCTCAACGCATGCTATTTGATTAGTGGTCACAGTTTTTGGCAGCTTTGAACACGCCCTGTGTTATTCATCACTGTGCAAATAAGCATCGGGGAAACAACGTGTCTGCGTGTGTATTACAAAAGTGGCCACAAAGCTAATGCATATATGGTGAGACATAAAAATGCGTTTCTTCAGTTGCCACCAGCTGGAAAGTGTACTCCAGCAGGACAAATTTTTCCGGAGAAAACGTAGTCTGCGCCACCACAATAAAAGCTCTTATGTTCTATTATTAGTGTTTCCACTGAATCATTGGTAAATTACAGTACAGTCATTAGAAGTACTGGAAATTTTTTTTTTCGAATGTCAAAACATGATGTATACCATTTACTTCTGCTGTAACGCACCGATTCACACATACTGTACGAGACCACACATTTACTTGCATACAATTAACCCACACTGTTTACAGTACAAGTCTCTAATATACAGACACACCAAATGTTCCATCTTTTATTGAAATGTTCTCATACTTAGACTACATGGCCAAATATGTGTGAACACGCCTTTCCACTACATCAGTATACTTTGGCAAGGGGCTATTCATGGTATGAACGAGGAAATTTAGTTTCAATTTCAGTAAGTCTTAATGCAATAACCCACAAGTTCCCGTAGCCCAAAGCAATTTCTTCAAATAGACTGTTTTGTCCAACAAGTAGTCTAGAAAGCAAATATATTTAGTTTACTATCAAATAAGATAAAGAAAATCAGTAAATCCTCATATGTTAGAATCTGGAAGAAGGGTTTGTTTTGAATTTTCCTTGATAAATGACAAACAATTATTTGACTTAGACAGATTACTTTTTGTCAACTGACCATCAATTAATCCACAAATTGCTTCAGCTCTAGCGATGGTATTTTAGACAATAGAGGGCTTCCAACTATGTGACAACAGTTAGAGGAACGTATTTCAACATGCAGAAAGTGGGGTCCATTAAAAAGGGTTTTCCCGATTTGATGTATAGGAAATTCATTGGCCTGCAACCCTGATCAGAACGCCATTGAACACCTTTAGGATGAACTGGAAAAGCTGTCTTTTCAATTTTTCACATACACCGCTTATCTCCTCAAGTAGAGGACCATGCACATTTAATCACATCCTCATTTTTTTTTAAATCTGTCATGTCTGTTAATGTGTGTTATCTTTCTTGCCTGCTGTCCTTCACTGACATCTGGGATTCCCACAAAACTGTATAACTGATTGTGCACCCTTGGTCTTCAACTGTCTTAATGCTTAGAGGAAGAAGCAAAATTGAAGATAATTAAAACAAAATTTACCATGGAACTGAACTGAACACAGAATTGAAAAAGGCCTCATTTTGCTTCAGAAGAGAGAGGAAAAAAAATGAATAAGAGGTGATGAAGAAAAAGAAACTCCTCAATTCATGAAATGGAAATGTGGAGTAGGGGTGTGTAAATCAAAGTGGAAGGTGTAGGTGGTGGAAACTGCAGAGGTGTAAAGGGTGTGAAGAAAAAATGAGAGTACATGGAAGAAGAAGTCAACATGAGGCTAATTAGTCACAAAATAATTACCTACTAGGACCTAGGACCTCACACATTTAAGGTAGCATGTGTGGTTTAAAATGACTCTCAGTTGTTCTTCACCCCTGAGCAGGAGCTGTTTCACGCCAGCAAAAGGGTATTAATTACAAAATATTAGCCAGACTGGCTCCCCGCGGCTTCACAATTCATGCTCTATCACCTCATCTTACTGTGAAGCATTTATGTTCAGGATAAGGCCAAGGGAGACAGATCAAAAGGACAAAAAAATCCAGACTAACTCCTGACCTGCCAAGAAACCAGTTGCCGTACAGTATGGGGGAGCTGAGAACAGGAGAAAGCAAGAGTCTGTAGGCAGACAGGCACGGCTATACCTTTCCGTCTGACCCGTCGGTGCACCTAAACCCAATATGACTACCTGATTAGGTAATCGAGCGGAAAGAGTAAGAATAATCTCTTAAAGGGCAATCTGCTTCCACCTTTCCAGAGCAATAACTGTTCTGCTTTTCAGTGCAAGACGGGCCACTGAGAGGACACGTCCACACTCTCAGAAACTGACATTACTGGCTTCCTATCACTTTCTCATCATGTGAAAGATTTTGAAATTGACACAAGCATAGAGATACATGGAATGGAATATATTACTGTACAGGGTATGGAATGTTAGAGGGCATTCTGGAGATGACCACACCTCAAAAGGGAAAGCCTCAAGGACCCCTGGTAATATGTCATATCCTGTAAATCAGAATGATCACTATGTATCAACAATGCCAGTTCTTTCCTCTCCCCCTCTGATTCCTCTCGTTTTCTCCTCCTTAAGCCTCCTGCTCTCCACACCGCTCTTTGCTAGTGTGAATACTTTTATTGTTTGCTGCCAAGACCTGACCAAGCAAGGCATTTTTTTCCCCTCTACAAGTCCACTGGTACGGACATAAACTACATGCATGGTTATTAGGCGAGTATCCTGACTTTATCATTATTTATATGCACATTCTCCAAATCCAAACCATATCAACTCGAATGGTTATTAGATTTAATCATTTTCATGTGATATGTATTATTGTAATGAGGCAGGGTGCAGCCCACAGTGAATAATACCTCATGTTAACGTGTACATAATTATTAGGCAGCTTCACTGACCACCGTACAATCTAAAGTTTCTTTGTAAATAGTCAGCATGGCTGCAAAAAATGCATGGAGAAGAAAAGGTGCAACTTAATTGAAAATGCATTGAATATGAGGCTACCAGGAAGAAATTCTCCTTCACTGCAACCATATTGCATAACTGCAACCTACCTGGATTGTCCAGAATTAAAAGATGTCAAATGCTCAGATACATGGCCATGGTAGAGAAGCCTGAAACATGACCACCACTGACTAGGATTTACACATGGAAACGTGGCCAATAAATACCAGGTTTTAGAACCTGTCGTGACAGAGTGACTCTTCATGGACCAGATGGATGCGCTAGTGGCTGGATCACTAATCTACACCATGTTGAGTCAGGCATCAGCAAGGTGGAGGAGGGGTACTGGTATGCGCTGCTACCAAAAAGGATGAGCTAGTCAACCTTTTCCGGGTTGAAGATGGACTGAAAAGCAAATCTCAAAGCTACTGCCAGTTTCCTTGAAGATACTAGAAGAAGTCTGGAGAAGACCATGACCTCTATGTAGAACAATGCTCTGTCACATGCATCCTAGTACTCCACTGCTTGTCTAACCCACAAAGGCCTAAAAGGAAGACAAAATATTCACATGCCCCCCTTCTTCACCTGACATACATCCAATTGAGAAACTGTGGGCCCCTTCTCAAACCTAAGGTTTATTTTCAGTTTCCAGTAGATGTGTAAGATGGTATTGTGCAGAATCAGGAGTTGGATGCAGGAATCCTTGGGGCTCTAATTTACCGGAATGGGTTTGGTTTGTGTTATGCCTTTTGTTTCTGTGCCATGTCTCCAAGTAGCTGTTACCTTGTTCCCTTCACTGGGTGGGTGGCTTTACGTCTGCCAGAATGAATGCCTCTGAAATGTCTAGTACGCACACAGGCCAGGGAACACACACAAAACTGACAAAGCCGAGACAAAGGGAAGAGCTCAGAACAAGCCACCGTAATTTTCTACATAACAAGTTTTGCAGTGAGTTTTTTCAACACAGCATTGTTATTTCCTGACTATGTGTCAAGAAATTCGTGGTAGCACTTCATCCTAAGGCAAAGCTGGCTGTGGCAAGGAGTCAGAGCCCGTGTGGAGAGGGGGTGCAGGGGTCTTAAGATTCAGTGCTCTGAAACTGAGAAATGTTCTGGGGCTCTCAAATAAGGGGGCTAAACCAGGAACAATCGCACACCATCAATTATTCCATTCTTTTTTGCCAGGACTGGAAAATGTCCCAAGCTGCACGTAGCTGGGGCTAACTTCCAGGAGGGAAAAGCCCAGAAAAGTCCTCTCGTAGTCTGCTTCTTTCAAAGGATTCCACTGTTTGACACTCCATGAAAACACAGTACAAATACTACTTATTCCATGAAAACAAATTATAGATCACATACAGATCATAGTCTAACACTGGTTGTGATTGAGGGAGATGGAAACTCATGTCAAGGGACATAGGGAAGGAAGAAAAAGAGGACGTACCTTATGACCGTAAATGAGATCGAAGCAACAGAAGGGGAGGAGGGAGCAAGAAGCCATGAAGGAGACATGAAGTCATTACGACAGGCAGAAAGAAAAACAAGGAGATGGACGAGAGAAATGAAAGGGAGCAGAAAGTAAAAGCTTTAGCTCTTGATCTCCCTGTTGACCCACTTCAGATGTGTACCCTGCCAATCATCTCACACACTCCTTCTGCTGGCGGCTGCAACAGCTTTACACATCCATGCACGCATCGTACATGCACAAAGACACACATCAGCTGGCAGCAAAACAGAGAGGGAGGCCTATTTTTCTGTCTGAAATGGGGGAAGGAGAGAAAGAAGGAGAGGTAGAGGGGAGATTATAATTTAATAAGGGGCAGGAAATCTTGGTAAAATCCCCCTGAAGGAGCTGAAATGCCTCCGTGCTGGAGGCTACTGGACTACAGAATGACTGGGCTCCATCTGAATGGGCTCTCTCTGGCAGAGGCGGCAGGGTGGACAACCAAAAAAGCAGAGACTAGACCAGGAAGACAGGAATCCCAATACCATAGTTTGGAACCATAGTCTTATATGAAATCTAGAACCAACAATTTGTAAATTCATAGTATAAGCTGCAAGATTTCTGCTGGATCCAAACTGATGAACCTTTTGGATAGCATCTAAGTGAATGAGGCTCATTGCCCAACTTGACTTAACTTCTGCCTCATTTAAGGTTGGTGATTGTTTGACATAATGTTTGATACAGGTGTCAGTTGAATACCTGAGGGTCAATACTTGCACAAAATTCCACTTTTCCCACGTCTTACTTTATGGAGTATAAACACCTCCAAGCCCATCTTTGCTAACAAAACAAGACAAATTTATTAAACACAGTGGTGTTAAATGCTGAATCAATGCAAAGAGCCTTTTGATATATTTGCCAAAATAAAATGGTATACAACGGGCAAAATTATGACTTAAATTCAGAAATTTCTGTTAAGATTATATAGTAACATGACATGGTTTGAAATTCTGGGAAGTGCGGTGCAAAAAAGCGCTGTAGTTACCACTTAATGCCAAGGATTTCCACTGAATTTCCATTTAAAAAGTGAGACTATGTAATAGATTAAAAACTGCCACTTTTGCCACAACTAAGTGGCAATTGCAAGTTCATAGCCCATTGCATTTGATTTCAGATTTTCAGAAAGTCAGTTCTATTTAATAAATGCAATTTAGGCATTGCACAGGACCATTGTGATTTTACCAAGAGGATGCTGAGCCAAATGACAAATGTAGTTGGATCTATGTTCCAGCTCCCACCTATGGTAATGAGCTTTGTGTAATGAACAAAAGAAAAAGATTGCGGATGCGAGTTGCCGAAATGAATTTTCTCGGTAAGGTGGCTGGACTCAGCATTGGGGATAAGGCAAAGAGTTCTGACATCTGCAGGCAGCTCGGAGTATAGCCACTGTTCTTTTGCATCAAAAGAAGCCTGATGAGGTGGTTGAGGCCATAGAAAGCTCAGGGTCCCCAGGAGAAACTGGAAAACGTTGCTGGGGAGAGGGACATCTGGGCTGCCTTCTGTAACCGGCTACCACTGCCACCCCACTACGTCTGATTACTAATGAATTCACACTTTGTAAGCAGAAATGTCTTTATGTGTTTCATCTTTCAAAAGTTACATAGTCAAGAAGGAGCTGCATGTAAGCTTTCTCTGTTGCCGAACGTGGTTTCTTGCCAGCAAGCAGATGGTAGTGGTGGTGGTGTCGAACACTTACCAAGAGCTTCAGGTATCATTGTGTTTAAGAGACAAGAGGTTATAATACGACGCCACTTCTTCAGGGCAGACTGTAGGCTACGGTGACTCACTGTTGGAAAATGACGAGTGCAGCCAGGCCGGGGTAAGCTGGTTAGCATGCTAACTTCAGTCGGAGAAAAGAAGTGGTAGAAATAAAACAGGCGTTAACATTGGTGTTGCTCTTGGTGACTAAAGCAACAGCAAAACTTCAAATGTAGCTTCTTTAAAACCCAAAAGAAAACAATTAGACATCAAGGAAATGATTTAACCAAACAACAAAATTTGAGTAACTGCAGGTTCTCTGATTACTCTCAGGCCTCTGTAAAGTGTGAACCATCTCTAAAATCAGCAATAAAAGAAAATGACTAAATGCTTTGCAACTCATAAAGTAAACAAAAACAAACTAACAAAAAAAAATCAATTACCAGGAAATGAGCTAAAAAAAAGTCTGCCGTTCTTGCTCCGGGGCTCCGACAGTGTGACACAGGGCCATTAGAGGACAAGGAGGTGGGACGGGATGGGACAAAGTGATGTGCTGTGACTTCTTTGACACCACCACAACTTTGTTGCTGTTGTTCCAACAGGATTTGGGGGCAGGGATTAGCGTAGTGTTTGTGTAGTGTGCTAGTTCAGGGAGTCTTTATATAATAATTACAGTAAGATGGTTTAGAGATTATATCAAACAGGCAGCGCACTCAGCTAACTACTTCTGCATATGTAACCCGATGAAGGATATTTTGAACTGCGACACCTTCCCTCTACTTCTTCATTTTCCTCACTGCTCAAGAGGGGAGAGAGAAATTTGCAGAATCCTTCTCTGTTCAGAAATCATCCACCATCCAACTCACACTATTCTTTAAATAGAAATTCATTGGATGGTTTGAATCCCAGCTGAGGAACATTAACAGTTCGTTGACCTCCCCTTGATTGATCACTCACTTAAAGCATGGCTGACCCAAGCTGTGTTTTTTCGGTCTCCAGGGCTGGCCAACAGAAAACAACCCAAGAAGTGCCTTATACTCACACACAGAAGCATGCATGCATAGCAACCAGACCACCAACGTACAGTGCATAACCCCCTCTGACTGTGGTCCTCGATGAAGCCCACCCTACCCATCAGGATCAATGCAAGTCTTTATTAGTTTCTGGCAAGCATTGGTTGTATAAAAAGACCCTGCCAGTTCTGGCCTTATACCTCCCAAAATCCACCGCTGGGCCGTATAAACATGGCTGTGTGTGTGTGTGTGTGCGTGCAAGTGTGAAGGTACAAGATTCAAAGCAAAAAACAAGGAAGGAAAAAGCAAGAGTGCTTGGAAGACTGGACATTAGACTGTGAGAACAAAATGTTAGATACAGACGATGGCATCAAACAAAGATTAGAAGTTATTTTTAAAAATGAAGTGTGACGATGTAAAGCCTCCATCACATATGTGAAGTACAGCACAGAAGAAAACTGTACTCAATATATAGCAATCCCTTGCATGTTAATAAAATAATTTCAAAGAATTTCTGAGCTGGGTTGTTGAAACAACAGTGCAGTGTCAGTGGAGCAAGCATGTGATAAGTGTGATTTTTACTGTGGCCACATCTGTGCAGTCATAATCAGTCTGCTGTTATAGTATGAAACGCATAAAAGAAGCTATTTGGCTGCTGTGGTGCACCCATGGGGTCATGTAAAAACTGTGAGAAAACTAAGTGATATCTCCCATTGGAGTAATGTAATGTGCGCCCACGCCAGGCCTTATGAAGGCTTTAGGAGCCACCAGAGAGCAGCACCGGTCAGACCAGACAGTATTAGGAGCTCTGGGAAGTGTCGGACACTTGGGAGAGGGGGAGGACAAGTGGAGGGCTGAGGTCATGACTGGTCCTATTTCACTCCACTGTATATTACTGGATGTCTGTGGCAGTTTGTGATCTCACACTGAGATACAGTCGTAAGTTTGCGTGTGCCTGCAAATCTTAAGCACTAACATCCAACAATGCATGTAAATACAAGCAACATTTTCATACATGTATAATCGCTTGAACATATGTGATGTATGTAGTATATATTCAAGTAGTGAAGCAATTTATTCTTTGCACCAATGAACAGATTACGAGTTATTTCAATTCCATTATATCTGCTAATGGATATAAATAAAATGAATACATTCGGCTCCATAAGCAATCATTTTCAATCACTTTAGTGCAAACAATTTAAGTTCCTTTTGTTAAATAAGCAACATTTTAATGAAATGCATCTCAGTGAGGCTGAGATCAGAGCTATTAGCTTCAGACTCAACTTAGTGACACTGCATTTAACTAATAAACTGGACAGACAAAGATTAGATATAAATTCACATCTTTGTTAGCGATATTGCAAATTATGTCAAACTAAAATGTCAGATAAATTCACAGTCTAAGCTTGATTTAGAAATCCAAAATCTGGTCAAACAGTGCTATTTAATGCCAACCACTGAAGAGTTTTTACACAAATTTTAAGGCCTGTTCTCCTAAATCAAAACAAATAGATACATTTTTCTTCAGGCCATGATAATGAATATGTATGCAAAGTCTTTAAGGATTATTTACACTGTGAGACTACTAGGCTGCTTTTAAGGTAGGGAAACAGCATATTTTTAGAGGCACAGTTCTATACTTTGCTGGGCAATTAGCCTGGATTATTTTCAAAATGAGATCTGCTTGTGAAAATGTCCACAAGGACCAAGAACACAAAAATCTAATCTAGTAAAACATCTATTACATAAATGGATTTATCTAAGATTTAGTATTATTGTATGAATTATGTAACTTTTCATTTTTAATAAATATTAATAACTACAAAAAATTGTGTTGTTTTTTTTGTGTGTTGCTCAAACATTGGTAACTGTGCATTTTCTGGGGACTATTTTTATTTGCAGATCATACAAACATACAAGGGACAATAGTCTATAACTCTTTAAAAAAACATGACAAAAAAATAAAAAAAAATAACAATCCTTGGACACTAAATATGTTCATACCTCACAGAGGTTAATCAGATATTTCTTTGTGCAAGTACACAGTGTTCTGCTGGTGAGTCATTTAGAAACAGGCCAACGAGTAAATTTTGCACAAACGTAATGATAGACTTTCTATCAGAATCTTTTTTAAAAGTGCTTGGCATGCTACAACTTTCAACAGGCAAATTATTAATTCAAATATTTGAAATCATATTTGGATTATTTACAGATACATTCCTATAATTAAACGAGATATTCCTGATTTTAGAGAGAAGAATTTGCTCATGAGGTTTGCTAATTTGCTTTTGACCCAGTGCAGCTCTACAGACATGTTTGTTGATTAACAAGGAAGGAAGGGAGACAGGGACATGCAGGTTTGCCAGAAGCATTGCTTGTTAAAATAATCAAACTTTTTACACTGAAGAAGAGGAAACAAAAAGTGGCCAAATGAGACGCTGCAGATCTGCAGGAAAGTCAAGACAACCCAAAGACCACTGCTAATATTTGGACACACTTTCAAAAAATAAAAGCAGTGATGCAGCTCACAACTACAAGCATAGGCCATAGTGTGCTTTCTTTGAGAGTGTCAGATATTATATATTACTCTGTTGTATCAACTCCACACAACTGCAGCAACGTCAGTGTGTAACTTCATCTCATATTACCACAGAGACTATCCTTACTGTCCCTTTCCTCTATCACGGCCCGTGCATCATCCTGTCTCTTTAGCTGAACCCAGCTGAATGAGAGACAGAAAAAAAAAGTGTCGATGTTGGACCATAGAGTGTTGGAGGTGAGACAGAGAAGTAGAGGAGAAATAAATCAGTCCAAGCTTGGAGCAGGACAGACGAAGCGTGCCTCGTAGACACAGAGGCTAACTCAATACTTCCTCCCTAAAAACTTACAATGTAGAAGGAGAGGGGGACGTCACTTCTTTTCTTTATCTCTGTCTCCCTCTCTCTCCCTCTCTGACACAGTTTCTCCCTCTGACCTTCCCTCCTGTCCTGTCAACACCCCTCCACTCTCTTGACACTAATCGCGATCGGGGTGACTCCCTGTTCAGTTCCCGCTCGTGCGATTGATTTCATCAGGGCTGCTTTTTTTTTTTTTTTTATCAAAACCAGATCTGCTCATTTTTCTAGTCTTATCTTTAGGCCCAGTCATCAGGAGGTGATCAGAGACCCACAATGGAATGTTCCAGTTGCTATGACACGAGATATAACAGGAGAGATCAAAGGTGGCGTCGGTCAACATTGTCGATCTGGGACAGATTCGGGGGACAGAAAGCTTGCTGCATAATAATACTGCAAATCTATATAGTCTAGATATGACTTAAAGTCCCATGAAGTGGCTGCATGCTCTATCAGAGACTGTTTAGAATGAATTAATTTAGTGAAAAGGAATTATTTGCACATCAGTGCAAGAAACAGAGAAAAGTCAGGACAAATTTATTGTTAACGGGCTGTCAAAGTGTCTGGTCTGCTCCTGAGAATGTCAAGTTTGAGTGCAGTTCATCAGGAAGGAAGGAGGAAAAAAAGAAAGTGCGTTTAATAGCAACAAACATTCAGATAATTGTGTAGTGTTGAATGGAGTCCATTTCCTTGTTCACCTGCCTCATGGAATTCCTGCAGGGCTGCCAAGAGCCAATAAACAGCACATTCAACCTTTGCCATGCTAGACGCAGTAATAACCTCCTCGTTAGGCATTATGTAGCAAATGGCTGAAATTATGTGGAAATAAAGAAACACTGAGTAAGTATTTTTCCTGTTTTTGAACAGCAGGATCAGCGCTCAGTGCTTCAGTCAAGATTATATCAGTGCATATAGCATGACGGAGCACTGTTTGGGAGGTTATGATAAGGCAGGGGAAGGCTACATCAGTCGGCATGCATCTAATGGTTCATTAAGGGCTGATTCTCAAGATCAGATATGTGTTTATCTCCGACCTGGCAGCCAGAAGAAGGGGACATTCTTGAGAGTCTGGAGTTAGTTTAGATTGATGGGCCCTCTCCTAAATAATCACCAGACCAAAGGAGGGCTGAAGCAGCTTCTTTGTCTCCACTTGGCAGCTGGACGGAACGGGAGGATTGGTGGGAGGAATATGAGAGTTAGAGAGAAATAAAACTTACACCACAGACATGAGAATGAGACATATCCTTGGACACTGGAGGAGCAGTGGGGGAGGATGGAGATATGTTGAGAGGTGGTCCGGGCTCCTTAAACAGAGCATATCCAGAGCAAATAAATCACAACAGACACAGAGACTTGTCCTATTGTCAGGAAGCTCAAGGTGCGAATGCAAAAATAATTTGTAACACTGAAACATCTGGGTGATAAAGCTGTTGTTCTGTCTCAACTTTACAAGTTCTCTTATTTAAAGCTGCTATGGTCATTCTTTTCATTTTTAGTGGTTCACATTATTATTTGTATGTTAAAGCGGGTATTCGTAGTGATAAACCCATGTAGAATTATCACCCTGCTCCAGGGTGATAATTCTACACAGTTTCATAGAAGTTTTCAGCTCGTTGTTTTGGTCTTCTGGCTCACGACTTTATTGTTTACTGATTATGGCATTGTCGACTGCAGCAGGGAACTTATTTCTGCAAAAAAGCTCTACAAGTGCTACCTGTATGTTTTCTGCAAAGCACCAAACAGTAGACAAATTATGTTAGAAACTATCTGGTGAATACATTGGAATATCTAGCAGCTAAAAGGCTACGTGTTTCCTTCAGGAGTTGGTGGAGCTGGTGAAGACTTGGATTCATCAGGTGACCAAAAACATAGTTCCAAATTGAGTGCTAATATTACTCTTTATCTATCGGTTATGCAAACATGCAAGTGTTTGGTAACAAACCAGCCATATTTCAAAGTTGGTAAAATGTCATTGTAGTGTCCACAGATTGTTTCCTCTGCCCCCAAGTGGCCAAAAAAAGTTTTTGCAGACCTCAGAAAGTTACAAAGAGGTTGTCTGCTGTACATTCATTCTAGCACAATGACTCTTCTGTGCAGTATGACACATAAAGAGTCAAAGAGGAACATTAATAAGGAAGACAGAGTGAACGGTAAACCTTCATGAAGTCATATTAAGTCCTTTAAGTGAACCAAATCCATCTAAGGGTGGATCTCTGAAGTGTTATTACTCCAAACAAACCTAAATGACCGACACGCCAAAATAAGGAATGGCTAGGATGAAGAGGGGATGAAGAGGGAGATGTGAGTGTTGAGTGGCCTCTTTCACCAACTTTGTTTACAAGTTGTCAGTTAGCAAATAGGTGCAAAGCAAAACAATAGGGCACCAGGTCAGGTGCCATCAGAATAGCAGAGAAGGAGCCAGGTAAGGTGGACAATGTGGTCTTGCCCCGCCGAGGCAGAAGCCATAAACCTATGTGCAAGTGTGTGAGTGAGATCATAGATGAGGAGAAAGTGTCGTTTTCTCTGGGATACACCCTTGTTAATGAACTGACATATTTTACATACAACAGACTCCATGTTCAGATAAATACCCGATACTTTAACAGCTACAGAAAATCAGTCGGTTCTTCAACGATTTATATGATGCTTTATAGTGGTCTTTGTATTTTTTCTGAAATAAAAGGTAGTGGTGGAGACATACAAGGCAGACGGGTTTAACAGTGTACCATTTTAACTGTCAGAGCAGAAGATATCATCTGCAGACTGATTAAGGGACTTGAATGGCTTCCATCCAACCAAGCAAAGTCCAGACTGACTTCCAACAACTGACACAGCAGCTTAAATAGTAAGAACTGGGGAGACAGGAGGAAAAGGAGGCAGACAGGGAAAGGGAAAGCTGCTTGAGTTCCTTGGATGACACAGAGCAGGCCTCTGTAGGAAACCTCAGCTCCTTCATTCACTGTGGTCTGAGAACATAAAAAGCACCACACCGTTTGATCTCAATACTTGACTGCATCTCTCAGCTTCATAAAAAAATAACACAGCTTTGGAAACCATATTCCTCATTTATTCCCCCATTACTCCCCCCTCCTTCTACCTCTCTCCTCCCTTCTTCCATTCCTCCCACATTAGTGATTCTGTCTTTGATATCAAAGTGGGATAAAGATTAAAGTCTGGGTGAGGAGAAGAGCTATGTGGTATGGGGCAGCCCGGCACTTTGCCACAGCTTTTAGATGGGTCTTGATCCATAGAGTTATTCGCCCTCTGTCTGCCCACTGTTAGTTCTGTTTTAGTGACCGAAGAAGGCTGGGAAATGAAGGAGGGCTTTTGTTTGCTCTCATCCGAGCTGACATACCCAACACAATTTGACAGCTCTACATCGGTTTTCAACCTGAAACATATTCATTTGAGCAAAATCCTCCATTATCCATTCACACCTCGTGCTCTAACATCCATGGAAGGATTTAAAAGTCTGTGTCTGAGAGGAATGTGACCCTATAGCACTGTAAAAGCAAGCGAAGGCTAATCTTCCCTTTGAACCCTCTGCCTGCTCTCCATTTTTACATTTATCCACCAGCATCTGCCCACCAGTTAAGCACCGGACTATCACCACTTCCTCGCTTCCAACTGTGCACACACTGTGACCCACTGTGACCCAGGAAATGTCACCAATTATGAAGCCGTTAAAAGAGTCAGAGGGTCAAATCTCCTATCGCTCACTTTTAAGGATGATGTTTGTTAACCTTGTCACTTTATGTTTGCCTGGACAGGTTCTTTACTATGCATTGAGAAAAACAGTATTTCAATAGTAATTGTCTGCAAGTATTACATACTTTACCTTTTTTGAGTAGTTTTGTACTAATAGACTGTAAAACTGTAAAACTTTGCTCTTTCATTCTCAATGCAGAGGTCACAAGATCTCAAAATCCTAATGTCATGCCTTTTGTTTTTTTAAGAAAAATTTCATGAGATGCTGTTAGGCCCACTCTTTATCATATTACTTGAGTACTGAGTGTCTATCACTAAAATGAATGTAATAGCACTCCCATTTCCATGCATGTAATGCTTTCAGTGACCTTACCCTAATGGAGGACAGGAATTTTGAAAAAACTATGCTAACATGTGCTAATTGTTATCCATTACGATAGAAAAGTCTCATGTATTTACATAGTCTGCAATTAAATAGAAAGTTTACTTTGCAAGTATTTAGTCACACACCTAAGTCTCATGTATTTACATAGTCTGCAATTAAATATAAAGTTTAACTTTGCAAGTATTTAGTCACATACTTAAGTACTGAATAAAAATAAGATTTTGACTTGATGGTGCTAAATAGATAAATGGATTGCCAAGGTTATTCCAGTTCATACTGAGGGGGTCACAAATGTGCATCAAGACATTCCACAAATGTCTAAACCACAAATATAACCTTATGGTAGCACTAAAGGTAAAAGTCAGGGTTTCATTCAAGTCATTAAAGTTCCTCCTCTGGGCACCATGGATATCTTTGCCCAATTTCATGGCAATGCATATGATAGTTGTTGAGATACTTCAGTCGGGACCAAAGTGGTGGACCAATTAACACTGCCATCCCTGGAGCCATGTCACTAGAATGACTTAAAATTCAGAATATTTAACATCACTGGCTTCAATAAAATGATCAAAGCATGTTTTTCAAAATAAGTAGAGTTGCACTTGAAAAATATCTTGCCCCATTGGCAGCTATTTAGAAAAATAAGTCATAACATACATATTTTGCACTGTAAAAAAAACCCAGTCCAAGGCTTACCACAACTCATTTCTAGTTGTAGAAGACGCTGGGGAACACGATCATTTGAGATAACTATTGCCATCACTTACTTCAAAGAAAGACTGGGGGAGCAACAAGGGGAGTGTTTTCATCAGTGGAAACACCACCACACCATTCCCCTAATGCAACCAGGCCCATTTCCATACCACATTCTGGCTTCTCATCCTCACTGACCTCATAAAACCTTTGCAGGCATAACACTGTTGTCGGGTGAAAACAAAAATAAGAGGATAGCTTTATTAGCTTTAAAGCTCTACATTTTTAAGTTATTTAACTGGCAATAAAAAGATTTCACACACCCTGAGGACACATGCTGCTCAATGCACGAAAGAGCTTTGAATTCAATTTATTTTAAATGTGCAAATGTTCATTAGAATATAGGTATGACTATACGTGCACATCCAAATGGCTGGTGATGTAGTTTCCATAAAACACACATATACTTTAAGAATGATTGTATTGAGTAATCATTGATTTAAATCAACTTGAGGAAAACTTGAAAAGAACAGCACACCCATAAACAGTGTGCTTCCTTCTAAGAGACTCTAAAGCACATGGATCAGAGTGCTTCAATGAGAAACAGGGACAGAGAAGGAGATGGGGTTCAGGCTTGAGACTCTGCTAGAACAATTATCTTGTTTCTCAAACCTGCCGTTTAATGGAAATCCTAGGCCTTAGCCAAACTACACGCCTGTCTTTAGGTATGAACCTCCAAACTGATCCACACTCCCCTCTCCCCCTCTCCCCCTCTCTCATTCCACCAAATATTTTCATAGGACATCTGACTTCGGTGGCATGCTATTAGTTCCACAGGTGTGGAGAGACGAACTCCATTAAACCACCCCAGGACATTCCACCACTACACTTGCTATGGGCCCTATACATGTCATACTTTCTCTCCCTCCATCTCATTATATCATTCCTAATTTTAATGTTTTTTCCAATACCTGTTCAGTCTGCTATTCCCCTGAAGGTAATTAGTCACAAGATTTTCAAATTAAATCAATGTAATAGTTACACACTTGAGCCTCTCAGTGTATGAATGTGTGTGTGTGTGTGTGTGTGTGTGTGTGTGTGTGTGTGTGTGTGTGTGTGTGTGTGTGTGTGTGTGTGTGTGTGTGTGTGTGTGTGTGCGCACGTGCGTTTATTGCTACAGTAGCTGGAATTATGCAACGAGTCTTCTCGACTGTGAACTGTTGTTGTTTTAAGCCCCTTGGAGGTATCGGTATCACTCTCGCTTAAACTGGCATGGGGTACAAAGTGCAAACAGATGGAGGACTTCTGCCATTGCTTTCCTGTTGAGAAATGTCATGCTAGCGGGCAGCACAGTAGGAGGGAGGGTGGTAGGTCAAAGCATCATCAACCAAATCTGAAATCTGTGCTCTAAGGGCATGAGGTACACAATGTAAGCAGACTTGGCATCTAGTTTTTCTATCTTTCCTCTCCCTTGTCTGCTTGTTTATGTCTCCCCTTTTTTCTCCGCTTGCAGATGCAAACATCTTCCCTCGTTTTTTTGGTCGTGAAGTGTGTAGTGAAAGGGCACGTGTGAATGAAGGCCATCAAACAGAGATATGATGATCCATCCAGAGCAAGAGGAATAGCTGTCTGCAGCCTGCAAACGACCCTGAAATGACTCAAAGTCCTGCGTATGTAAATTGCCCACAAAACCTCTCTTTCCTTTCAAATCATTTATCCACTGCTGAGAAAGCATAACCCCAGGCCCCCTCTGACGCGTCTCTTTAGCACGACTCTGTATGGTTTGGAAGCCAGCATGTTTACTTAGGTCTGGAGAGGTAGGAGTGAAAACCCCGACACTCTTTATGTATGTGTGTGTTTGTGTGTGTGTGTATGTGTGTGTGTCGGGGGGGGGGGTTTCTATGCAAAAAACTAGAATACTAGATGGGGACAGGAGACATCAACTCATGCTCAAACCATAAGTTTAAGAAAATTTTACGCATGTTGGAGGTGGAGGTGGTGCATGTCGAGGGTGAGGTTTGTGGTAGGTGGGTTTAAAGGAAAACAAGCTAATACGTGCTCTATAAAATCAGGGGTAATGACTTTTGAATGGTCTGTAAAAACGTTCTGGGCTTTTAGCATCTCAGTGCGGGTCAGGGTGTGCATGAATGTGTGTGTTTGAGCATACACATGCATCAGAGATATGTGAGTCTAAGCAAAAATAGTGAGGAATAAATTAAGGTAATGGACCAAACCGTTGCTACGGATTCCTAAGAACAGCCAGTTTTGAGGATGGGTCAATCATATTGTGTGATATTATTAATCTAAAAAACTGTAGTGCTGTCTAGCTTGATAGATAGTTTTAGTTTTTTGTGCCAATGCTTTGTCTGTGAGATACAGTCAAGGTAAATTTTATGTGGTGTTGCAGACAATTACATAAAAAAAACAACATCAACATCCCTCTCCAGAATCATACAGCTCATTACTCTGGGTAGTCAGAAGTTTCTGTAAACAGTTTTCATTGGAACTTCTTTCCACCAAAGAAATGGTCCCCATGAAAATCTTCTGATATTGAGTTCTCCACATTATTCAGAGCAATAGGCTGGTAAAACAAAGTCTTTGTTTTAGACTTCACAAACACATCCAAAGTCTTGGTTAGGCATTATCAAGTCAAGTTCCAAATCAAGACCAGCAAGTAACAAGTCAAGTCACAGTCTTAAACTTTGTATTTCAAGCCCTGCAAGTCATTATTAGTTCATCTGCTGGTCTGTGCTGCAAATACCAGCGTGTGTCCTACTTGTGCAACATGATCGGCTGCTGTTTAATTGATCAAAAGTGTATCTGTTGTCAGATGCTATATACTTTTTATAACATGTCAAGAATAAGTAGTGCTAGAGTCAGAGTCAATTTGCAAGTCTTTTTTGATATTGTCAAGTCAAGACTTAAATCACCTGATTTATGGCCCATGTCTGGCTCAGGTCAAAGTGACGTTGGTGTTGAATTTTTTTAAATGTTATTTTATCGCTGCAAACACCACAGATAAAATTATATCCTCCAGCATTGTATTAGAGCAGAGACAAAAACCTCAGATATGGAAATTTCAAAACCTGGACAAGTGAATCCAAAAATACCTCATCATCACTAGGTACCACTAGAGGTATGTTAGCCATGTTTTTTTGTAATTTGGATGAAAAAGGAATGAGGATTTGCATGCTTGAGAGACTGACAGGAGATGTGAATAAAAGAAGGCTTGGAAGAAAAAGTATCAATAGACTAAATGAAATTGAGAAAATAGCCAATGAAGTCAGGGAGCAACGATTATCTGATATCTCCATCGCCCTGCTCCATATTTGCACTGAGTCCTCTGTGCTAACACTGGCCAGGATCGTGTGGTATGAGAGAGCTGTGTTTAGACGGCTTCTCAAAGCCCCTCAGTTGAGAACAGTGCAAATAGACATAATGCCGAAATAACAGTCATCGGAATGCAATGCTGCTTATGTGGTTGTTGTCCTTGGATGGAGATTTAAAGTCGTGAGGTAGACAGATAAACTCCCCCCACCTTCCTGCTACATGTTGGTCTATCTGCCATGTTTTCGGTGGAGGTTGTTGTCAGAAGGTAGTCTGGGGTCTTAATGGAAGTGGTGGGGTCTCCGAATCAAACAGCGGTAGCATATTGTTGATAAGTTACACATCAGGGTAAATAAACAGGTATTAACAACTGGCAAAAGGTAGCGAAGTGCATCACAGGGTCAGACATCCTGTGAAATGTTTCCTGGCAACAAATTGTTAACAAGGGGTCAGTATTTGGGCACTGTGGACAAATCACTGCGTTCAAGCCAGCAGAAAAATGTCACACATTTAGCTAACAAAAGAACTAAACTGATTCCTGATAAGACGGGCAGGAATATAAACCCCTCACACCTTCCTGCTATTACTAAATCATTTTCCCAGACAGAGGACCTTGCTTACCTCTCACTGAGGAAAACAGTGAGGGAGAATGACACGAAAAAGATTCAAAGTGCAGACTTGAAAACAAACATTGTCTGACTTACTTTTCCTGCATTTTCTTTCTACTATCCCTTATCCCTAACCTGCCCATGCCATAACTTTCTCTCCCAATGTCTCTCCCTGGACAACAAGTTATAACGACTGTGGTTTTTATTGGAATGACTTAAATGGCCCTTAAAACGGCGTTTGAATGATGGGTGCTGGTGTCTGTCCTCCGAGAGTGCGTATGTTTGTGTTTATGGGTGAGTGTGTGCCGGCTCCAGACCCCGTTTCCATCAATGGTGCCAAATTTCTCTCACACACCCACCCCCCCAGACCTCCACCCCCATTTCTTGATGTTCACCACATCTCCCACAGTGGTCACACTAATTTTTGCTTGTGTGCAATCCCCCCCACCCTTCTGCCTCTGTTTCTTTATCCACACTGCAGGGAAAAACACAATTGCCCTCTCACACTCATATGGTAATGGCTACAATTTGCTTATCGCACAAGCACAGATGTGTAAATAAATGGAGTCTAGACTGATAGAGAAGACAAAACCCTACCATCTGGGCTGAAAACTGTGTTTCCCAAAGCATCATAAGTCAACAGAACAAAGATGTTTTTTGTTCTAAAACACTTGAGAAAATGGTCCAGGTCTGGCCAGTCTTAATTTCTATATCCTTAGATCAGATGATTTTCTCAGCTTACAAATGTCACCATCTATTACATTGTCTGCCGGTCTGTTCCTACTGCATCTCTGCATGTGTTCCCACCCACCAGACACTCTGTGATACTGTCTGAGCTTCCCCCTTGTTGCAGAAAAATGCACTGAAAATGATTACAGACACATTCCACACGCCCTCTGTGGAATGGATGATGGACCAATAGAGACACAGAGAGAAGATGCAGCGAGGACATAGGATGAAGTGCATCTGAGGTTACAGATGACGCCTGACATGACTCCTTCCTCCCTGGAGCTCAAAACATGTAGGGTACCAAGGAGACACAATGTTTGAGACTCTGCATGGGAACATGGGCTTCTTGCTAATATGTGTTTTGCAGACTATGTACAAGAGCAACAGCAACGTCTTGCCATTTCTTGACACTAGACAGAACAGACGTAGGCTGTATTTTAGCAAAATGCCAAGATTGCTAAAGGACACAACAGAAGACAGAATCTAAATGTGCCAGATGGAATTGGACCCACAGAAAGTCCGAGACTGTGAATATGCTGTTGTGTCTGGCAGGCCTGAGAACTATTTGGACAATTTTGGACCCTGGCAGCATTACAACTAATGCTTTTCTTTTTCCTCTCTTCTCTGAATAATCGTATTGAGAGCAGTGTAATGGGTAGGGACGAAGGCAGGAGTGTCACATGGAGTAGATTAGCAGATTAATCGATGCAGACTCCACGGAGCGCATACCTCAGCGTTGTTCTCCCATTTGTTTTATATGCATCACTGATCAAGAAGGAAAGCAGCAGTGAGAAACCCCACAACACAGCTCCTGTGTTGTTAAGTTTTGGTCCCCCATAGTTCCCCTGCACACTATTCTGACAACCATTGTATGTCCTATAAAGTATGTGCCTCTAGAGGTCCGTGTGAGTGACACAACTCATCTGGGACATCCCTGTAACAATGGTACCCATATTGCTAACAATCCTGCCACTATTGCTGTTTTCTTCCCGACCCTTTGACGAAACAAGAACTTTGATATCGGACAATTCTGCAAAATCCTGGATGACATCCATTTTAAAGACATTGAAAACTTTTTTAAAAAATCTCACCTTCTACAATTCTGCCAGAGGCACCTATTCTATGGTTAATTTTGGGGATGCATTGTGTTTATAGTTATTTAAAAAGAGAAAGTTATTGCAGGTCTGTCTGTAGTATTATCTGTCTTTGAGAAGAACTCTGACTATCTGGCTATCATTAGTTTCTGCTCCCTGGAAGATGCCTTTCAACAAGCTAAACTCCAGAGGAAACAGCAAGACGTGTGATCGACAGAATTATGCATGGGAACAGAAAAAGACAGAGATTTAAGTGAACCTGGTTTTCGGATCACACACTAGGGAAAGGCCCTCAATTCATTAGGGCACTGTTTGTGTGTACTGTGCTGACTTGGAGGGGGTCTACACACATTCCCATCAAGTGTTGAAGGGTTCTGGATTTGTCATTGTCTCCACTTGAGAGTTGATGGCTGTTTGTGTGTTTCCCTCCTTCGTTACACCTGGGTTGTCTCAGCTGGCGTTCCTTAGCAACCCTGAAGACAAGATGTCCTGGCTGATCCACTCGTGGTGAGGGATTAATCACACAGATATGTAGTTCTCCTTATGTCTCTGATACTTTGAATATTTTTTCACAACACAGATGTCTGTTTTTATACTCCAAATTGCGAACATCTTAGAACCAAAGACAAGGCTCTAAAATTAAAGCTTGAAAATTGAATTTCTGCATATCTGTATGCCTTCCGCTTTCACGGAATAATACTATCATTAGAGGTAATTTGTAAACGAGTCATTTTCATATTTCTCAGCATGTGAAAACTTGTGCTGTCTGGCAATGTTTTTTAGTCCTTTCCAATACAAATCAAAAAAGATCTATGTATAGGTCAAGCTCAAAAAATACTGAATCCTAAACTTCCCACAATCCAACTCAATAAATTCTAATGATCTTTCTTTTAGAAATTTGTACTCTGCAACCTCAAGCCAATATAACCTTGAAGACATCACTTGGGTTGTTTTCTCAGACTTTAAAATCTCTGACCAAAGCCAAAGTTTTGGATCCCAAACAATGAGCTGAAAGATGGTAGGGTGGTTTGTAAGGCTGAGTGTAAGTACAGAGTTGGGCGCTAACTCTCTGTGGGTTCATCTCTATGAGTGACCCCTTTCACGTTGGACGTGGTCATTTGACCCGTTGTTTAAATTTTGAAAATCAATTGTTGCAGCTTTAAAAAAAAAAAAAAAAGACAACAATAAAAGGTTTCACTTTCCTACAAAAGAGATTGACATTGTTTGTAGTCTAACCATGACCAAACCTCTTTCTCTGTTGTCTCTTCACTGTCTCTCTTCTCATAACATGAGGTTTGAATCATCAGGCTGTCATATGGCAAGGGACACAGCATTCAGGACACATCCTTTCACTATAACAATCTGGCGGACATAGCTGCATCCTCATGTTCCTCCTCCACCTCCTTGTTATTGCTCCCTCTTCCTTCCCAACCGCAGGGGATACAGAACATGTCTCATCTGTATGATGGAAGACAGTGACTGGAGTTGAATGATTGGATCCTGTATTACAGGGCTAACTAAGACACGCCTCTGTTAGTGAGTAAACTACAGAATATAAAGGCAGCACTTGCTGAACCACTATGTATCTTTTAAATCTTCAGAACTACTCAGATTTTTCCTTCCCCCTAAAGATTAACTACATAGAAAGTTTAGCTGATTGCAGGAGTTCTGGGGCATTACTGAGGTTGTTGCTCAACGTGAGGAATGGACCGGGTGTTCCTGACAGGGTAAACAAACAGTGGAGTAGTAAAGAGGTTGCAGGGAACTGAAGCAGAGTAATTCATGGAGGAATGATCTGTGTCTGGGAGAAAACACACGGCCCCTGCATGTTTCTGTTGACACTGGTTCAAATCCTCGGCCAGATCAAAGACGCCACATGGTTGCTACAAAAACTGAGTGCTCCTCAGACCAACTTTATTTTCTTTTTCTCCTTCTTCTACCTTCAAATCTTTTCATGTACTTTCACCTCCCCTTGCCTCTTTCCCACAATCACCGCCCTTCCACTTTCTTCAATCCACATTTTCATCATGTCCTACTTCAATCTTTCCTTCTTTTCCAAATTGATCCATTGCCATCCCTCTTTCCAACCCTTCCTGAGGTTTCCCATATTCCTATCACACTTTCACCACATGTCAGGAAGACTTGGGTTTGTGTGGTTTCTGCCCAGCTTTGAGAGTGCTCCAACTCAGGCTCCATTGGGCTGGTTGTTGGTTCGGCTTGCCGAGCAGACCGGGGCCCACTCTTAGGAAATGACCACTTCTCTGGTTCAAATTAGAAATGAGGCTACGCAACACTGCTTTATGCTGGCGGCTTGCAGAGGTAAAGAGCAGAAAAAGTTGCGGAGCGAGAATATGCAGCCATCTGTAAACCACATGAAAGGGAGTGGTAATTGATTCAAAGCCCTTTCTAATTAAGTATTATGTTGGTTGGCCAAATAATATCCTCCAATAAGTGGTTGTATTTCTGTAGTATTCACTGACCAAACAACTGCAGACTTGCATGGTTAACATCAGGTAGAGGATGTTTTTATTCTGCGATCTATCATCCGTAGAACATCCAATTTTTAATTCGACTCATGTAAATATTTGACCTCTCTCGGTTTAACTTCTGTAGTGCCTTGTGCAACTACAGCTGTGTTCTTACAGCCAACAACAGCATCATAAACCCCCTAATATTGTACTCATACATGGAGGGGGTAAATCATTGCACTCATATGGATGAATGAGCCGAATATTTTATTTGATCTACAGAAATATACTTAATGTCATCGCTATACATACTGTATTTGGGGAATGAGGTACCACTAACCTAAATGCCAGGCTTTATAAGGAAAATCTTTCCATCCTTGCTTGCATGCTTACTTATGTTACCTACTGAAGTTCACATGGACAGACGAAACTGAGCAAAGGCACGATGGAGGGGCAACCAGTGAGGCTGTCATCCAATTAGTCTTGTGTTTGTTTATCTTAGTCTTCACTGTACAGCATCTCAAATGTTCTCCATGAAACCCTACTCCACTTGTATCCCTCCAAAATTGTTACTGGAGGCAGAGCAATAACCCCTCCTGTCTTGTGAGCATGAAACAAAATAATTCTTCTTCAACAGCTTCTTTAAGCACATAGGAATGCTGCCAGACTGCTTTGCCTCTCCTGTCTAACTTGAGGAAACATTACATATATTGTAGGGATAAACAGAAACAAGAAAACTGCAGTTAAAACCCCGTGTGCACACACAAATACACAACACAGAATGCACTCGTAAAGCAACAATCACACAATGTTCACTTAAAACAAGCTGGAATGAGCACAAAGTCGCTTTTTCATTTCATCGTTTCACTACTTTGCTGCTGATTACAGGAAATGATTAGGACAAAAGCCTTGAAGGACTGGTTGTGTTGTATGCTTCCTAATGCCTCTGAGCATTGCATTATGAAACACATGTTGCTCAATGAGCTCTAAGTCTGTACAGAAAGGATTAGGTCTCTAAGCCAAGGCCCTTTAAACATAAGGTCTGAGAGGACCGGCACCCTGCATTTAACAATCATGGGATACCGTAATGGCTCAAGCAAAATGTTTGTGTTTTGTCTGGTTAGCTTTTTTTGATTTGCTGTCTTCACAATGGATTGAAGCCATGGTAAAAAAAACTGTATATAACTGTATACAAAGACTGTATAAACAGTTAGAGGCATCATTTATGCTTTTGAGATGCATAATACAGTGTGACATAGGCACACTTGTGCCATGCGACAACTAAATTTTCAAAAATGAACAACCCAAAAGGCCAAGGGTGGTCCACTGTGGAGTACAGGTCCTATAATTCCATCTTTGTGAGGAACATCGTGAGCCTCATGAGCCAAGATAAATTTCAGGTATTTATCTGGGCAGAAACTGTCAACCCCTGCCAGTTTGTTTAAGGCAGGGAGGAGAAAGAGGGTTCACATATGTGTGTGGCCATGTGGTGTGCACCTGCAGTCATCTGATAGTAAAAGATGGCAGAGTTATCAATATGTGAAAAGGCATCAGATGCATTGAAAGACTAAAATGTTTCTATTCCATATCATGCTAGATACAGATACTAAAATCCTCAAACTCTCTTTTGATCTGCAAACAACTTTCCTCTAACTTGTTTGTGTAATAACCAGGGTTGAAAGTAGACAGGGTCTGGTACTGCGTACCACTAAAGGATTCAGTGGCAGTAGGCAGTACCAGAAAGAGAAGGGAGCAGCTGTCTGCCAAAACCCATACCCTTTCAGCAAGAAAACACATCTGCTTACGTTATGTCCTCTTGAACAACACTTTGTCTCCTTATTAATTGCTTCTAAGTCATTCTAAATTGCTTCTGAACCATCCGTGCTGTGGTTTGATCCGTGAAGGATGGAGGCCAGCTGCCTTTCAGGTACACAACCACACATACCAGGAGGAATTTAGAACTACTTTCACCCCTGGTAATATTCTTCCATTATAAACTTATAAAGAATATCTTGGACTAGGTTCCACTGACTGTACAACAGTACAACACTAATCAATTTTGTACTACGCTACCTAGTGGTGCTAGTGGTGCATTTTACAGCTAGAGGAGGAGATATTTCTCTTGGAGGTTGGTGAAGACCATATCGGAGCTAAAAGGACAGTGGATATTGGACTTACATTCCTCATTTGGCCAAAAAAAATTGAAGAATGAATGCTAATGTTGTCCCATGTTTACTGGATGTGTTAATATGCTACCCCTTGCTATTATTTTCACCATCAACTATATTCAGTCAGGTGATAAAACACTATGTTAATGGAGTTGTTTTTCTGCCCCAAAATGAGACAAGTAATCTTTTAGTGTTGCTGTATATATGCTATAAACTTTTAAAATATCATAATTGAAAATTCTGCTCCCTTTGAACCAATGTGGCTTCTCTGCTACATTATAATTACTTCCAGTATAATTATTTGGATATACATTTATTTGCTTTCTTGAGGAGAGTTAGTTGAGAAAATTAATACCATTCACATTTCTGTCTGCTAAATATAAAATTACCAATTGCAGCCGGTTAGCTTACCTTAACACAAAAGCTGGAAATGAATGGAAAAACCTACTCCAGGTCTATTCATTACTTATTAATGACACTGAGAGGTGCTTGTAGCCTGGTATGGATCTTCTCAGTAAGAAACCAAATTTCTAAAAATATCATACTATTCCTTTAACTGCTGCAAGCCTAAGTATGAGGTAACTAGTGGAACAAAACTTGTTGACTCAAGGTAAATATGAGGTGGCCGTCTGCTACTGAAGATTAGGAAAAACTCCACTGTGTGTAAGCGTACAATACATGTGTCACTTAATAAGCATCCATTTCCAAATCCAGAAAATCTGGCTCTGTGAAAAAAAATGCTTTTTATTATCCCGCTCCAGGGGGACCATAACACCACAATAACCCCGGTCTCTTTTCTCTTTTTACGAACACCTACACACACGTCTAATTCAAGCTCAGACTGAACAATAACAAAGTCTGGAGATTTTCAAATGGTTTCAGAAGAACTGTTTCCAACCCCTTACTCAATATTGACCCATCGGAGAAGGAGATATATCCATCCTGCATCTGAAGTGAAATAATAAAAATAAACAGTTGGCTGGGTAAGTATGTCTGTAACAAGATGAAAAGAGGGATAATGTAAGTTTTATACAGAGGAGTTGACCCCTGTTAAGCGTTGGCCCAATGTCCTGCTTTTGGAAGCCCCAAACAAAATTCTTGCCAGACGGTGAACTGAGGGGCAACGGTTGAGAAGTAGCAGAGTCAAAAACCAAAGGCAAATAAACCTACCCACATGCTCTGTACACACGTGCTCATTTGTACGAGGTACCTGAACATACAAACATTTGCATAGCCAACCAAACATCAGTCTTCTTTTGGCATCGCACAGTGTCATGGATTCCCCTTCTGTTTCCAGTAACTGAGACTGGTAAGTGGGGAGGTCGTACACATCCACAGGACATGAGGGGAAACTCTTGCTTCCTTGCATCCAGAGCTAAACCAGGGAAAACTCAGCCTCAGCGGAAGAGCGCAAGTTGTCACATCCCATTAACTAGGAACAGCACTGTTGCTGAATGAGCATTCAGAGACTCATTCCTGTTTGTTCCTGTTGGATTCTCTTTGAAAACACAAGCTGCTGTCCCAAAATTCCGGCA
The DNA here is from genome assembly GCA_016859345.1 of Istiophorus platypterus. Lineage (NCBI taxonomy): Eukaryota > Metazoa > Chordata > Actinopteri > Istiophoriformes > Istiophoridae > Istiophorus > Istiophorus platypterus. The sequence continues at coordinate 8,219,298 of CM029127.1, forward strand.
GACCATCGGAAAAATACGGATGCGACTCCAGGAAGCATTGCTTAACACGTGTGTGATCTGTAGCTAAGTTACCACACCTTGTCCAGGCCTCACTTAATAAACGCAGTGTCTGCTGTCAGAGAACAAGGTTACTTTACATCATTATAGTTTGACCCCAGTAAAGAGCAAGGGTTTGATTTAAGGGGATCTGTAGTCTACACCAGTAAAAAGTGATGGAAAGGATGAAGAGAGGGAAAGAAGTAGGGGCAACTGGAATGAAATCAAAAAGGAGGGGGAATGTTGAAGGGGCAAAATGTGGCAATGGAATGATGAAAGTCCCCACTTCCTCCTGCTTCTGTCTCGTAAGTGTGCCTTCAATAAGTTCCCTCTGATAGTTGAAGAGGGCATGTTGTCAAGCCCCTCTGAGCTTGCAGGCTCTTTTAAGACTCAGACACTGCTGAGAGAGTCAATGGGAGGCGGAGGAAAAATAACAAGAGGCGTCTGCCAAGCCTCCCCACTGCTCGGTCTCCCTGTCTCTCTTTCTCTGTCCCTCTTTTGCTGCCAGCCCAGTGGAAAAACTCCCTTTGGTCCAGACATAGTTAAGAGAGAATGAAGGGGCAAGTGGGAAACAGATAACACAGATAAAGAGAGACAGACAAACTAACCAGAGAATGTCAGAGAGAGAGAGAGAGAAAACTAAGTAGGTTAAATTGCTAAAATTATTTATACATATAAAACCAAACTAGAATCGTAGGAAACTCTCCGTTGTTTTTCTGTTTGCCCCCACTTCCTTCCACCCTTTGCACTTTTTTAAGAGCTCATAAAGATCAGACAGTCAAAACAATGTCCCTCAGAACAAGGACCTGATTAATAATGTGCTCCTCTATCTACCCCGGAGGTCCTTATGTTTGTGCAGCTTCACTATTTGCCATATAGCTGACTGACTTCCACATGTATCAGCTATATGTCCAGGCCAAAATGGTGACTGGTATTGTGTAAATCAGCTTAGAAACTATATAATGCAAAATGAAGTAAGAGGAGACAAGATGCAAATCTTCATGCAACCACATGCAAAAATATGTTTCGGTCTTTTATTGTCTCCCGCTTTTCCTTCCTCCCCTTTTAGCTGAAAAACAAATCCGGCCTATTAATCTTGAATGTTATGGTCCAGGCAATGATTAAGACCAGGGCCTGTGTTCTGTTTCCACCAGCCTTCATGGCAATTTCTCATTCAGAATATCAGCAGCACCAGTTAGCAAGCCTTATAATATGCGGTGAAGAGTGTGTACATGTACAGTGTGTGTGTGTGTGTTTGCACGCGCATGTGTGTGTGCTTGTGTGCGTGTAATTACTGGCAGAAAAGAAAACTTTAAGAAAACACACTCTTTGTTGGAGAGATCCTGAAAGCAGTGCCCTGTTTTCACTCTTTTTCCTCTTGAAGTATGTATGAAAAAAAGGAAAATATGTGTGTGTGTGTGTGCGTGAGTGTGTGTGTGTGTGTGCGTGTGTGTGTGTGTGTGTGTGTGTGTGTGTGTGTGCGTGCGCGTGTTCCTAAGGTGTTTGGGTTCCAGGGAAGTAAAGCAATAAGTGGGCGTTTACTTTTCCTTGAGAATGAGTGGCATTCTCCTTCATTTCCTGCTAGCATCGACCCACACAAATGCAAAAAGCATATACAAACATGAAGTATTATTAGGGAGTACAATGTATTACATGCAGGTGATGCATAAAAGTTTTGAGCAAGTTTTAAAAGTTATTTGGTCTCTTTAAAGAAGACTACAGGCAAGAATGAGACTGATATTTCTACATTTACTTGAAATGTGGTGTGATAGCTGGCAGATGCTGAGCCTTTAAGTCAGAGAAGACGTGACTAAATCATGGTGACTAATTGGTAAAAGAAGAATGATAAACTACACTGAATATTAGTGTTACGAGAGAATTTAGGGCAGAATTACATTTGTCAAATTTAAAAACACTTGTAAAGTCACAATAATTCTTCACTTAAGCTTTTACAAATACAATAACAGGTCCTCTTAACCACAGGATGCTATGTGTTATTATTTGTTTGACAGTGAACTGTCTAGTATTCTGCCTCCTTGTGGCCACTAAGTGTAAACTATTTTACAAGCAAAAGACAAGATGATGCAGAGATGGCATTAATGCAGTAACAGCTGCTAAAAGTCCAAATAAAATCCCCTCACCTTCTTTTCACCCTCTTTTTGCGCTCTTCTTCTAGAAATGGTGCGAGAATACATCAACTCTGCCACTCTGATGAAGTAAGAGTGTGAGATTTTTAAATAACATTCAGAAATACAGTAAGGTGCCTGACTGAGAAAGGAGACCCTCATAATGCCTTACATCAGAGCCAAGTGCTCATTCCTTCCAATTCTGTCTTTCTTTTGTTGCTTTAAGGGGAAGAGTACTTGTTCTTTCACCTTGATAACAGAACAGGAAACTTTTCAAAAAATGGAAGAGGTGATGTTAGGTTTGGAGTTTTAAAAGTCCCAAACTTTAACATGTTCTGGCCGATAAAACAACTGAAGTGGGGCGTAATAATTTTGGCACTATGAGAGCAGGCAGTTTGGCAATGGACAGTGTGAGTCCGTTCATCTGTTTTAGGTGTGTGTGTGTGTGTGTGTGTGTGTGTGTGTGTGTGTGTGTGTGTGTGAGTGTGTGTGTGAGTGTGTGTGTGTTTTTTGTGTGTGTGTGCGCGCGCGCATGTGTGTCTGTAAGGAGTGTTAAATCCATGTAGATGTTGCATTGCACAGGGCATTAAGTTTGTATGTATATAGTGCGGTGCATCCAGCGTGACTGCTGTTTGTGTATGGTCAGTCATGCTTTGGCAGTGATTTTCAAAAGAACCGAATAGGCAGCTAGTTGGAGGCTGTTAGTTGTGGTTAAATAATTTAAAACAAACAAACACACACACACAAATACACAGATATACACAAAATTTAACTGCTTGTAACCGCCAGTCAGCCAACTGCTGACCATTTGCCACCCACTGCAGAACACAGAATCCCAGTCAGTACCACAGCAGAGTGCTGCCATCACCCTTGTGACATGGAAAACATATGCCATGAAAAAGGAGCGTGATGCTGACAAAAGCAGAGAGCAACATAAATCTTATCACCCACGGGTTGTTTGATAGAAATGAAGAGATGATGGGGAACTGACTGGAAACCACTAAATTTATATGAGAGGCCCTGAACTTTATGAGCAAATACTATTTTGAACAGTAAAGCAGATGCTGCTGCGCACCAGCAGCTCCGGAGACCACAGAACTCCTGTTGTGCCTCACTGCTGGGGGTCGGGCTTGGGGGTGGGTGGGGTCAAACTTTAGTGTGTATCCATTCACCCGCTCCCCTTGAAGATGGTGTAATGCCCATTAGTACTCACAGTTTCAGTCTGTCACCCTAGGGCATGCATGTGTGGCTACACGTGCACCAACACACTCACACACACACACTCACACTCACACACACACACACACACACACACCCATATACATGCACAGGTACATAATCCAGTTGACTTTTCTTGCCATAAGCCAGTGAAATAAAGGAATGCTGCCAAATGTTTTTGGAGTTTAGATATCAAGCACACTGTCTTTTCCAGACTCTCTTTCCCCTCTTTCCTACTCTTACCCTCAAGTTACATCTCTCTCTCTCTCTCTCTCTCTCTCTTTCCCTCTACCCCTCTTCTTCCTAAGAAAGCCTGCCGTTGGTGCACTGAAACACATGTGATCAAGAAATGAATCATCCCAGCAAAGCGTACATTTTAGAATCTCCCCTTTATTTTTTGACATGTTTGCTTCGATTCACTAATGGTTTCCCGTCGCTCTTTTTCCATTTCATTTGTGCCCATCTCTTTCTGTCTATCTCACTCTCCGTTATTTTGTCATGCGGAATACCTGAGGACTCACAGAAGTGGCTATCGCTCCTCTTTCTGTTTGCGACGAAGGGATGTCGTTACAATGGAATGCAGCGCCACTTGCCAGAGGCGTCACAGTGGATGGAGGGAATGAAGTAACAGGGGGACGAAGAGAAGAGAAAAGAAGAGAAGAGAAAAAAAATGAGAGGACCATGTGACCATTTGAAGTATTCCTTCACCTTGGTACATTTCAGTCACAATATATTTGTTTGCAAAATCTATTAAAACACTATCAAACAAGTGGCAGTTCATGCCAACAGAACATGTGACAGTGAGCCATGACTATGATCACTCATGAGTAGCAATTACATTCACAGATTCAAACGCAAGATCAGTCCACATGGAGTATACTCCTCTTAAGAGGATAATAATCTGTTATAGAGCCAAACCCATCATACATATCCAACTACCATACTGCTCAACCTCAATACACAGTCCAAATACACACCACGCCCACTTCAACATCAGCAGCAAAAGTCCCAGATGTATGTGGTTATGGATGCATCATGTCTTAGCCCAAACACCTGAAAATTCTCATACACAAGGCAGAATCCATGATCAATACCATTGCTTTTCAGAGCAGAGAAACATCCCTACCTTTACAGAAAATGTCAGGACACTCAAGCCAGATCAATAGAGGTTATATAGCTACAACTTCAATATTAGAATCAGTGTCCATACGGTGTCTCGACTGGAGCATGGTGGACAAACTGTACCAGTTCTTTTTAATCTGCAAGTTGTTACTCTGTGCACTAGCTTAGGACTGAGGAGAATTATGCAGGTCCCATGACTAAGATATTGCAGCGTCTGTTTTTTATTTTTATCTTTTTTCCTCTCCCGTTCTCTCCCCCTGTTTCTTTTGGACCCGGCCACTGCAGCCACATGCTATAAAAGTGAAAAGACAAGAGATGACAGATCTCGGGGATGCTTACACAGCCAGAGGAAATGTGATGGCAGGTCGGGCTTACCTTTCTCTCCTCAGAGTGTTAAGGGGCAGGGGGATGCACTGGGTAAGGGAAGCGGTAAGTGCGAGCTTCAGGTGGGTCTCTTTTCTACCTCCCTCCTTGCTTCAGCCACGCGTGTCTCCCATGGGATGCGAAGGCATCAGATATTCAGTGAACATGCAGCCAAAAAAGAGGAGTGGTGTCCTCCTGGGCAAAGAGGTGGCACCTTGAAGTGGTCCAGTGCTGCTCACAAGTGCAGGAGAAACAAAACAATGAAAAACAAAAGTTAAAAATTAGATATTTTCAACTGCAGGTGGAGCAAATTGTCTGTTTAACTTTTATTTTTCTGCCTCCAGCAAAAAGAAAAAAAGTTCATCCATGTGCTCTCTGGCAGAGATGGTGAAAGTGAGGAAGAAGATGAGAAAAGAGGGAAAAATCCTCTGTGTGCCGTCTTCAAGCTGTCCAGACGCAGGTCTGAAGAGCACCTTCCCAATTTGTGCGCTGTTGTTCTCCAGGGTGGAAAGTAGGAGGGAAGGAGTGAGGGAGCAGGACAGAGAGGGAGAGAGAGTGAGTAACAGTGGAGTGAGACTCAGTCAGTCAAGTAAAGTCAGTCAGGCAGTCAGGCAGGCAGCAAGGCAGTGTATATGTGGGTCCAAGCAGGCTGCACTCCCACTCCCAGGACTTATAACCAGGGGCTGTGCACCTCGCTGCTCCAATCTCCCTGGCTTACTTGCCGATCCCTCTCCCACTGGCTTATTTTGGGAAAGACAGAGAGGATTGTTCATTGGGTTTACCCCCTTCATACAAAAAGCAAGTGTCTGTGGCTGGCTGCACTGGGGAAGGAGGGGAGAGAGCAGGAAGGGGTGGGGTAGAAGCGGCACAGGGAGGGGTGGGGTAGGATGAAGAGGAGGGAAGGGAACGAAAGAGATGAGAAGAGGGGAATTGGGAGGTGTCTCGTGCCCATGTTCTGCCTCCCTCCACTCTCCTCTCCCTCCCAAACTCACCTTCCAAGTAATCACTCTGCCCTTTATCCCTTTTGCTTTTCAAACATGCCACAAATCAAATCATCACATCAAATTCAACCTGTAGATAACACCCCAGAGATTTTAATCCTAGAGTCTCCAACAAAAACTTCTCTCTTTACTCCTTATTTGCCTTGTAGTTCCAATGTCCAATTAACGATCTCTGTGCATGACATAACACTGGATAGGTGTAATATATAAAGGAGCTTTGTGATGTTGCCTGAAACCTGCTGCAGTTTGCATGTAATCATTAGATGATAACACTCCTTTGGGGTTAATCACCTAAGCATGGCAGTAAATGACATTGGTAGACATTTCACTGCTACAGCCCGGCTATTCATTGCTACAACATGTACTGCAGGTAACAAATAGACCTTATATTTAAAACTTTCCAGGCCCTTCTTTGGAAAATGCATAGTTTCTCACCAACATGGATAAATGGGAAACATGTTTTTGATGTTGGCTAACCACCTGGACAAACTACAGTTGTTTCTTATTGTTTACCAGGTAACTTCCAACGGAGCAGTAAGACCAGAACAGGCTTAGCATTTAGTGTTTAATTGGCAGTGTTAGCTGGCCCTGTGCTATTGTAGTGGACCTTGAAGTTCAAGCCGTTCCGTGCTTGTGATTGGATGAGCTGGAGGAAAGCTAGCCTTGTCTTTTCCGAAAAAGACCTACTGGGAATAAGCCATTGGCTGAATTAGAGATTAGATAGAGACTGTGATTCCAAGCAAATCTTGAAATGCTACAGTGAGAGGAGAGAGATAGATAGAGAGAATTATTCAAAAGCTCACTGTCCAAATTTTGTCCAAGTTGTGTGGCTTTGGTCGTAATCACGTTGCGCCAGCTAGGGCTCGACTGATTAATTAGAAGTTCTGTCATTTCAAGAACATCAACTGATTTGTTACTTCGGTTGCTGCATAAATTACATCAACGAATGTTGTGCAGTCCTGCTGCACTCCTTTCGTTCAAAGTCAGGCTGAACTCAGCTTTTCCTTGCATGAGAACTATAGGCCACATCTCAATAAGAATATATTTGGACAGTGTCTATGATATTTAATGGGATCCGCTGTTTGAAGAGTGTGATTATGGCAAAATTTACAATGCAGATGTGGTTTTATGTGTTTCTTTTGCTCTCTTTTGGCAAACTCTATCAATATCAAGATAGCAAAGTGATTAAACATGTATGGGAGGAATAAAGCATTGAACTGATTTAATTTCTCTCTATTCACAGATGTCTTTACTGTTCCGATGGCGGGTCATAAACTTGGCCGATGGTGCCATCAGGGTCAACAGAAAAGTATTTTGTTCATGACTGGAGCCAGCTTAAATGAATAATCTCTAAAAAATAAGCAATAGGCGCCATGTCTGTGAAAGAGCTATGGTGCAGTCAAAGTTGACTGAATGGCTCTCAGAACATGGAAAGGGTGGAGTGACCAGATGCCCAGCAATGATGTCATCAATAGGAGCCCTGTTTGGTAGTCAGGCCTGCCATTCATTCATACCCCAGGTGTGTGTTTCTGTGTTAAAAATGTATGCGTGTGTGTGTGTGTGTGTGTGTGTGTGTGTGTGTGTGTGTGTGTGTGTGTTGTCGTCACACCCTTACCACAAAAGCAATAGCTTTCTTCAACTCAATGAGGCAAGAAATTGGTTGTTCGGGGCTCACAAACAAACAAGAAAGCCTCTGCCTCTTCCACTCATGGCTATGCTACGGTTCCAAGGAAGAATTCTGCCTACGGCGCCTCAAAAAAATCTCAGCTCACCCTCTAATGCTCTCACACAACACACATTCATTCTCACTCATACCCTTTTGGTCAGCATACACCCCTTGAAAAATCCCCAAACCATTCACTTCAGCACAGTACACTAGTCCCCTCCCACTCGCTCGCTTTTACAAGGTGAAACATTCCCAAGAAAAGGGAAAAAACACCTGGTTGTCATAAGTTTCTCTTTTTTCACTCCACTTTTCCCCTTCACTCCATTCCATTAGTAAGAGTAAAAACAAACAGCGACCATTTACCGACTGGAAAACCGTTGCATTGCATCACACAGACTTTGACCTTGATGTTCGTCAAAAGCCCAAAAATAATCTGTGAAAGGCAGGTTGGCGTCATCAATACACTCCACCCTACACCACACCTAGTGCCACCGAACATAGACCCACTATGTGTTAACGTACAGGGGCCTGTTCTAGTCAAGGGTGGCGGGTTGAATTTGTTTGGGGGGGGGGCATTAAGCATGTCTGTTCCTTGAGTGGGTTTTGTGAATGGTTGGAGTGTGTTGAAGGGTGGAGTTGTTTGTGTTTGTGAGATTGATTTGGGTTGTAATATGACCTTATTTATTCAAGTCAGTGTTCACTCTCTGAGTAAAGTTTTTTATGGTAGTAAATGCATTTAGAGCATGAGCTAATATGGTTTTGACAGTGTTTAATCTCATTGCTCTGATGCACAAAAACACTCTAAAAGCTCCCAAAGGCCTTGCTTTTCAACACTGGATTGGCACTTTCTTTCAGCTAAGCACCCTTTTATACAAGCATGGCATTGATATCACGTAACAAAGGTTAGAGTTGAAGGCTCAACAGAGGACAGGTGTTACACTCCTCCATCTCTCTCTCTTTTCTTCTCTGGTGATGTGGTCCACCTTCGTCTGTTCTAACCTTACAAAGGAATTCCTGGCATTCACCAGGCTGTGCCTACACAGGGCCATTAAGGAGAGTGAAAAAAGGTGGTGAGGGAGAAAGGGAAAGGAGAAAGCAAGATGCAAATTTAATTAAATTCAAAGAGATACGTAGCACAGCTGACATGAAGAAAATTATTTTAAAAAGTGGGGAAATGTGGAGTCTACTCAGAAAGAGAAAGAAAGACACATTTAAGGAAGGCAGCAGACAAAAGAGAGGAAGGAATGGAAAGTGAATGCTAGAGTGAGAGGGGAGTTTCAGTTTTTCACACGCTGTGGGCAAAACTTGAGGCCTCTGAAACTGATATAAATTTAAACAGGAAAATTCCTCTGAGATGGGCTTGGGGCTCTGCCACTGTACTCGGTTGGCACATGGGTGGAGAGTTAGGGTGAGGTGATGGGAAGGCATCAGAGGAGGAGGAGCAGGAGAGTTGGATGGATGGATGAATGGATGGATGGATGAATGGATGGAGGGGTGGATGGATGTACGGACGGATGGATGAATGGATGGACTGAGGGAGGGAGCAGGTAGAAGAGGCGATGTTTTTGGCCGGACTCCCCCGGCTCATCTGACACATATTGTTTCAGAGATCAGTTTCCCCTCGGGTAATCATTTGACACTGATAAAGGGGGGAAGGGGGACAGTGGAGAGAAAAAGGATGGCAGTGTTTCCACCCTGGGAAAGAAGCTCCTAGGAGAGATTAGAGGACAGCCGGGGAAATTCTTCCATTTGTTGAAACATGCAAAAGGAGAATGGGGAAAAGGGAAAGGTATAAAGAGAGATAATGAAAAAGAGGTTTTGCAGTTTGAAAGGTGTTAGCAAAGTAATTCCCCAACTTTCTTCACAAACACCACATGCAGAAATGATTGAAGACAGTAGGTGGGGTGCACATTTCTAAGCGTTTCAGCACTAACTTGTCTATCATTTTTGCCCAGACACATACATACTTAAGTTTGTGCACACAATTCCACATGCAAGATGCTACAGCACAAATAGAAGGGTGGCGACTGAAAGGTAATTTACTCCTTCTGTATTTATGGCAAGTTATTTTGACCCTGGGTGGTCTCTGCTGAAAGACTTCTTGGGTCATCAATCATCAGTCCAGAATCAGATGTCAGGTGTGTGAGTATGAGAAAGAGAAGAGGGTTGGTCAGTAACCAAAGAGGGAGTGAGAGCAACTACTGTACTGGACGGTAGAAACAGCAAATGTGTAAGTGTGTGCGAGCGTGTACCAGTGAATATCCCAATCAGCTGAGATGGTAGTGGGATGAAAGAATGTGAAGATTATTGCTGGGTAATTGTTTCCAGAGCGCAACAGCGCTGCTATATCTCAAACAAAAGAACATTCATTGCAATGTGTGTGCATACACGAATACGCATCCAATTTATCACAAGTCAAGGTTATGAGATACGTGCATTAGCAGAACAGCCAGTGATGGGAGTCCAAAAGGAGTGTCAGTGCTTTGAGTTAAAGCCAGCCTGTCAGATTATGAGGCTATGGTGAGGTCTTAGTGAGTCCCAAAAACTACCTTAATTATTCCTCTTCATCTTTCATTCAACAATCTCAAAGGTGCATTCCCAACACAAACACACTTTGCAACTGTAATTTCCCTGGCAACTAACCCAACCAATATCCTGCCAGTCTTCTGCTAACACACTTTCATGCAAACAGTAAAAACAACACACCCAGAGGCCTGTACTCCGCTGATAAGCTTGTCACTCTACCAGCTATTCAACAATTCAAATTTTATTTTCTTTCTCCATCTCGTTGACAGACTCATCTCAGCTAGCTGGATCTGACAGGACAATGTGAATGGTGATCTTTCGCAAACACAGTGAGAGACAGAGAAACGTTAAAGTTTGTTTTGTTATAATTATTAAGACCATTTTCCATTTCAGAATCAACAGGGAAGAGAGCAGTTTCCCTTACAGCTTGAGCAACAGAATCCCTAAACCCAAACCACTAGGTCAGAATAAATAAAGTCAACTTCTGGAGTTTAGAGATATCAGCGGCACATCCAAAACTCTACCCTAATTAAACATAGGGAGCTGGTACTGTGCTCCAACGATGGGCAAAGTTTGTTCATGAGTGGCTTAAATCTCAAGAATTACTCTTAAGACAGGAAAATGTTAAGCCTTCTGTGTAGGGTATAGGAGGTTTATTATTTAAGGTGAAATGCGGTGAAGCCAAGAGTGACAAGGTTGGTGATAAATGTTTTTAGGTTCTTTATTTTCAGGTCTCATCTTAACTATCTCATTCACTCTCACAACAAACTGTTTCTCATAATCATGACCTAATTATCTCACTATTTTTATACAAAGTACTGCACTGTTGCTGTGCCAGTTGTTGCATGTTTTAAACCCATTAATTGTCACACTCAATTTTAATCGTAACGAGATGTCAAACTTGTTGACGGTATTTTTTCTTTTGTGATCACTTGAATAAACTGTATTTGTGAAGTTACTGATGTGACAAAATTCCTTTGATTATCAGCAAACATATAAAGCCAGACTTTGAAATTTTCTAGTCAAGAGAGGCCTGACAAAGATTAACTACGTAAGAAAAACAGCAAGACAAAATGTCATTTCTGCTAGAGTAAGGCCAAGATAAATTACTTGGTATTAAATGTTCTTCTGTTTTAGCAATCCTTCTGACATTCATTCTGTCAGTCTGATGGATAGACTAAAAAGATCCATTAACGGGGCTGTCTGGATTATTTCATGGTTCGTACAGCACTTCCATTTTGAATCCAGTGTGTTTTGTTTGTTAGAGAAAGAAACACAACTAAGCAATACTCTGCAATTAATTGTACAGTTCATTTCTGTAGCTCAACAAGAGTTGAACAGTGGTGAGTCTCCCAGAGTAAAAAGATCTATCTGAGCAGGTTTTGTTTTTTTCAGTGGTTAGAATCTGTCATTAAATTTTTTTATAGGGCTGCAACTAATTCATTTATTATTTATTAATCTCTCTTTTTTTTTAGTCAATCAAAGAACAGTTTTGGTTTATGAAATATCAGAAAAAAGGGAAATATTTCCATTACGAGTCTTCGAGAGCCGAAGGTGACCTCTTCAAATGTCTCATTTTGTCCAAGCAACAAAGCGAAACCCAAAGATTTTCAATTTAAAAATACATTAAACATAGCAAATCCCTTATCAATAAACTGATTGATTAATCAACTGAATGATTAATCGAATCCACATCAAAAGTAGAGCACTTTTAATGCGTATAAATAATTCAAGTATTTTAACTCAATAGTTCTAAACTAAGACCCACTTTTGAGCAGGTGGCGAATGATAAACAAGGAGTGTAAAACTGGCAATACCTGTTATTTTTTTAATGCATCCAATACATATTTATTTAAAGTTTCCTCTTTGTTCATCTTATTTGGAGTTGAGGCTGCAGGTTGTGAATATTAAGTAGGTTACAACTCAAACTTACATCTTATACCTTTTCAGTCACAAAAAGTACTGATCTCAAATGATTGTAAAGGTTTTAATGTATATAATGTTACTATAAAGAGCGTGCTAGATTGATTCTATAATGGATTCAGATTTGATAAGCATATCCATTACTGGAGTTTGATTCAATCCACTGCCGGTCAAATTTCACCGTAAATTCAAGTTGCATCCTACTGAGACAAGTTTACCAGCTGTATTATTTTTGTAGGTCCCGTTCTCCCAGGCACCATATCCACCTGGGTTATGACCTTTTGAGGGACAGCAATCCTTTCCTTAACATTTACCCTCTGTGTTCACACTAAGTAGCTTCTGTGTTCCCACTGCAAATGCCTCAGGAGGTCAGTGCGGTCCTCTCAAACCCGCTGTTATAAGTTTAGTCCTATTATAACAAAGTCGTTTACTCACTTGACCACTTGCTGACCCTGGAGAACTTTCTAGTACTGTTTGTTTGGTGTTACAGCCTCTTTATAGCCAAATATCCCCACTTAGCTTTAGCCATGAAGCTGTCAGTAGTGCTGTCTGTGAAGGGGCATGTGCACGCACACACAAGTATCCTGCTAAATGCACACACATGCTCATATTAATATACAGTATATTTGCATCCTGTTGCACCTGGCTTCCTGTCCAGTTCTGTTAATGCGTTCTGACCTCGATGCTCTCAGGAACCTCCTCCCTAAACAGCTGTTTCCACGTGTCCCACCACCCACTATCCTCCAAACACAAGGAAATGGAGAAATTACACTGCAGTCACAGTCTCAGAACTCAGTTCACACACAGTCTTTGGATATCACATGATATATTTCAAATTCTGAATGGGTAATATGTCCTGATAAATGCATCAGGGAAAACAGTTCAAATAACCCAAAATTGGCTCTCAGCGAGGCATTTAGAAATATGAAATGACGGAAGGGATCATTTTCCACCTTTGATCATTCTGGGAGTATAAATAGGGAACAATATGACCTTGTTCAGAGCCGGCGAATTAGCCATAAAGTGCTGGTGACTGGGGGACTGTTTGATTCATAACACAGCCTTTGGGGAAACAAAACAAGATTCATTTAGTTGACTTATTCCTGTAAAACTGAGAAGACAAGGCAGCACGGGGATGGAAATACATGTGTGTATATTACAAAAAAACAAGCTGTCAAAATGGAATTTAAATAATGAGGCTGTCAACATTTGTTCCAGGCGTTACCACCAAACCACAGTTCACGTCAGTGGAGCAGGACTAACGCTTACTCACATATACCTATGGGGAGAAAGTGATAACCTGGTTTTGAAGGAAAAGGATTCGTGTTTTTCTACCTTTCAGCTTCTCCCCACCTACTTCTGTTTTTTCTGCTTTTTGTTCAGTTTCTCCTTAAAAGCCTGCAGATATGTAGCTTTGCAAAAGAAAACAGGTGGCAGGCCTCCGGCTTTGGTTAGCAAGGAGAGACATGCCAGAAAAACAAAGACCTGTGAACTGTACAAACATCACAGCAGGAAAAACTACAGTGAGGACCACCCATGGGGGTGGCAACTGAGCAACCAAGACTAAAACAAGCCTCTTAGATCATGGTGCTACCACATGGAAAGCACAACATGCATGGATGAGTAAAGGGTCAGATACAGATGTGCCACAAAAGCAGCTGAAAGTATGAGGAATGAAAGAGGACAGAAAATGGAGTAAATGGAGATACGGCCTTGTCAGGATGTTGTCCAGTAACCCCAGGAATTACCACGGTTACCATGGTGACAACAAGTGTGGTTTAATACTACAGCAAACACTCATCGGGGAGGTACTTTGTTAGAATTACAAAAGAAAGGCATCGGGTGAATCTGTTTACAAGGCATACAAAAAAACTCACATTCTTCTAATAAAGAAGTCAAATATAACTGCAGCCATCATCTGGTTTTATGCTGCATACAACATGAGTGGTCTTCCACACAGTAGGGCAGAGCAGTGGGTGTGAAACCCGTCACCTCCTCCTCCAAAAGCCTATCGTGGTTCTTTATTGTTCATTCCCTACAATATCCAACTGATTAGAGTCAGAGAGTGCAGAAAGTGGCTGGTGCCTTCTATGCTGATACATTTTTGACGAACGATGGCTGTTGGCGCTAACCTTGTTGATAAATACATTGCATTTCCTGCGACTGCTTCAAAATAAAAGTCATCCTGTGATTTGTCAGTTCAACAATTTCAATGTGAGGCAGCGGCGGGTGAAAATGTTGGGGTTTCTTTATATATCAATGGGAGACTAAACAATGAATAACAAGGCTAACATAAATAAGATACTTTTACAGTAATGCTGGATTACATACATCCACTGCTCTTTGTGAATCCCTTGTGTATGTGTAGGCAATCTTAATCTAGTGCAGGAATGGTCCACTCTACCACTAAAATAACTACCATATAGAGAGGTAATTATTGAATGCAAACACATTAAAAAACATAAATAATGTAAAAATGGGGTTTGAGTCCATGAAACTCTTATGGATTTTCATAACTATAGCCTATTTACCAGTAGCACAATCTTTTCCTAAATGAAAACCAAAGGTCCTGGCTTTTACAGAATCAGCGTCTGGTGATAGGGTTATATCCTGAAGCTGGGAACTGGAAAAGTTCTTTATCCTCTGCAGTCTTTTTCACTAACATGCATCCAAATCCTCCACACGACCGACCAAGACAATCACACTTAATCTTTAGCACCTTCCTCAATTAGCAATCAAAGCTGTCTGCCTCAGGCTTGGAGCAAGAGTCTATCTCTCTGTACGCTTGTGTTTGTCTGTTTGCACACCTACAAGTGTTTATGAGCATTAGATGTAGGCTTGGACATGTGCAGGACATCATCATTTTCTCCCATAGATTTCCTGCTTTGACTAGCTGCTAGCTGCAGGCGTGTCTTCTCTTTCCTGAGACAGACGAATAAACATTATTGTTGGAGTTTAAGCCAGTAACTTGCAAAGGACAAGGTCATGACCCCTGTCAGTTGTGTGTTTGTGTGTTTGTGTGTGTGTGCATGTTTGTGTACATGTAAGTATGCTCTTCGTGAAAGACACAGAGGGTGAGCTGTATAATGCATGTATGAAATTGCAAATCACATTCATAATCAACAGAGCCTGTACAGTTGTGTCTGAAGTTTTGCATTTGTTTTTTTGCGTCATATTACTGTTAATCCAAATTGACGAATACATGTTCTGTACAACAGTTTTACTCACTGAAGCTTTTTCCTGCAGTTACCTGCTGCTTTTTTTTTGCCCCTCTTATCATAATGTTACACATGGCCAAAATGACCAGTCCAGTAAAAATTCCGGGACCAAACAAATGTTCACACTCTGCATCCAACACTGTGCTACTCCTGGGCTATAAAATGCAAATAACTTGGGGTGGAACGGAGCCGGACTTGTACTCTCTCCAGGCCATTTTCTCGTGGGAAGAGAAGCAGAATGTGAATTACAGAGCAAGAACATTTCTTGAAACATAATAATGATTTGTTAGTGTTGCAATTACATTTCAATTGCTTAAAATTGTCACAAATGCAGTCAGTGCAATTTATGAAGTCTCACTTTTAAACACAGACAGCAAGTGGGGCTTTTATGATGTCGTTTAATGTCTGAGTATGTTTTAGTGTCCAGATGTCTGTGTGATAGAAGCCCATAATAACAAAAATTTTAACAAAATCTCTCTTTGTGCTGCATGACCTTTGATTCTGACTTACATAGATGCAACAGGCAATGATGCACTATATTTAATGTTTTTTATATAAATAGGCTTTATTTTCTTCCTTAGGGCTACCTGCCCCCCCTCCATATGCCATGAAGCTGAAGTCATGCTACCCTGGAAAAGATATTAGCTTGTGCTTTGTATGCAACCTAAAACCACATCACTAACTTTATTTGAGTCCCCACTATGATTTAATATCGTGTAATTCAGCATTCCATCTTAATCTATGTCCATAGTAGCTGCGGTAACTGGTAGTTTGGACGAAAAGCTAGGGACGAAGTGAACAGAACACTGTACATACTGTACAGAGAAAAATGTATATGCATGCGGTAGATAACATACTAGAGCCTTGCACTCATTTCTGACCTTTTGTTCATCATCTTTCTCCCTCCTCTCCACTCTCTTGCCCCGCATCCTCTACATATTTCTCCCTTGGTGTGTGTTTTAAAGGCTGAGCCCTCAACCCAACCAGTGGGCTGTGGTTCCCTCCTAAACCATTCACATGGAACTGGTTAGGAAGACATTCCTTCCATGGAGAGAATGTCTGGCACCAACTGCCTGTAATACAGAAATCATAAATGGGAGGTCCAGCCTAATCACATCCCGTGGCACTCTCACCCTCTCTGAGCTCCCTCTTACTCCTTCCTCTTCCTCTAGTCCCCACTAAGGAGTTAGCATGAAGGAAATGGTGAGACCGAGAGCATTAGTTGATCCTATCTTTTCCTTTCCTGTGTAATATAAGGGTGCAAATGATTTGTGGAAATCAAGGATCAGATTCTGGTGGTTTGCAAGTATTCTTGTTTACCTTATCCTCTGCCCACAATTCCAGAGAAGAAGTGTTTTATATTTCATCAAATAAATACATAAAAATGTTATGGATTAGGTGCACAAAAACACCATCGTTCTTTTTTGCAGTTGCTATAAGATACACCCCAAATTTCTCTTAGCAGCATGGATGTAATGCCATGATGTCCATAGTTAAAGTTTGATTAATCAAACATAACTGATGGTATACAATGCATTATGTATGGGAGAGAAGTCTGTTCCTGCACTGTAAATGTAGTTGACAGAAAAATCCACAGATATGACTAAAAAGCAAAACACACCAACCCTGAAAACAATTGAATAGATTATGTGATATTTCTAACAAAAGGTGTTGGAAACATTACTTTTCTCTCCCTATTAGTTTGAAAGTTTTGGTCACAATATCAAACAGGCAAATCTAATCTAAATATCAATATTCAAGTGAATTCAAGGAATATGTTATTATTGCCTAAACAAGCTAACAGAGTAGCAAACCAAATGAAAGGTATAGTAAGTAAGTGTGTGCACATTGGTATATTTTAAAGCTGCACGTATCAATATATTTTTATTAACAATGATTCAAGGAAAGTGTAATATGAAACGGATTGCTTGTATTGGTGGAGCAAAACTGAATATCATAACCTTCACGTGGGTAGGATTTATTGCCAAACTGTTGGACTGCATTAGTTTTAGCTAGGTGTTTGGAATAAACTGGCCACTGAGTGAATGTGCAGTCTATGTGGGGGTGTTACTGTGTTGTTGAAAGCCATCTGTGTGTGTCTGCGAGTGTCTTTTTGGATGCTACCACTGGGAGTCGCCAAAGTCAGACATTTTCTAATTCTACACACAATGGCAGAGAAGGAAAAACTATAAGATATTATGTAAGAAGCTGTCTTCTGATGTGGTGCAACTCTGTGAAGTTCCTTTAAAACGTGGGTATACAGACAGAGACGAAGAGATAACAGATGTGGCTGTAAGTAAAAAACACTGCAGATATATTACACATCACCTCCAATAAAAAAAAGGAAGTCTTCTCCAGATATTTTACAGCCATTAAAGTTTTCTACGTGTTTTTCCTAAAGGGTTGACTTGTCCTTGTCCTCTTACTTATCCCTCTCTTCCTGGTACTGTGTGTCCTCCCTAAAAAAGCTTCAACAACTCTCTGTCAGTCTTTCTGGCTGAAATTGGGGAACCTGCAGATGTCCCTGCCTCTGTTTCCTCCTTCTGTTTCTCCACTGCTGCACTTGGCCCTGATTCGCCCTTTTGGATAGAGGCAATGAGAAATGGGGCAGTAGAGGTTTGCCTCTGTCCCAGTGCCTGATCCATGAGGACAACCCAGCGCCAAGTAGAAGCACTGGGTTTTCCACTTAACGTTCCTTCTCCTGACCTTTTGCAACTAAAGACCCAAAATCAGAAAAATCAGCCCCAGGCTCATTTTTAGCTGACAGCTTTTGAATTTGAAGGCTGAGATGACATCTGTCACGGCAGATTTCATTAGCTGTAAATAATTAACTTTGATAACATGAGATGATAAAAGTACAACCTTGGTTATTATCTGGTAAATCTATTTGCAAGTGTGTAATATTTTTGCCATTCTCTAGAAAAACACACACCATTCTGTACCATTAGGATAACATTATTCTCTATGGATTAATCAGCCCATTGAGCTTCGAATCTAATTACCAGCAAGATAACATTGTTCTGATATTGGTTTTGCATGGCAGTGAACAAAAAAAGCAATGATTAATATCATGTACATGTAATTTTAAGTGGACACAAAAGACTGAGTGCTCCCGACTGAACGCAGACATACATGCTGTCAGCACATGCACGAAGATTGTTTACTGAACTGAACAGTTACTGAAAATTGTTCAAATTTTCAAAGGCATTCACCTTTTCTGTCTCACCTTCTATCCTCCTGTTGCTCTGATTTCTCTTCATTTTGTTCAAATACTGTAAGTGCCACCTCCAAATCTCTCCTGGTTTTGATTTCTAAAGGAAACACTCCATCACTGGACCTCTGAAAAACTAGCTAAGGGAAACAATGGTGCCCTTGAATTTCTCCTGCTCATTTTGCATGTAATGATATCTAGATTAAACACAATATTATTGTTGGCCCATGCAAGCTAATCACGATTTTCTCTCACCCATGCATCAGAGTAGGGTGCATGTGGAAATAGTCCTCTTTTCAAAAGACCCATTTTACTTAGAGCTTCCTGATGGTAGTTTTGGGGAGAGGGATAAGGAGGAGGTAGAGGGTGATTGCAGTGTAGAGAGGAAAGGCGTAATGAAACAGCAAGGGAACAACTCAAAAAACCAAGTGCTGCAATGGAGAGAGGAACAAAAAGCCAAGAGTTAAACGTGGTTCACCCTGAAATTTAATGCACACTTTTTAAGGTTCAGCACCAACCACGACGTTGATGTCAGTAAAACGATTTAAAAGAAAAGTTTGACATTTTGGGGAATACTCTCAAAAGAGTGAGATGAGAATATAAATACCTGTGTCAATACTGCGATTATCTTAGCCTAGCATAAAGATGGGAGGCAGAGGGAAACATCTAGCCTGGCTCTCTCCTAAGTTCGAAAATGTCCTTACCAACACCTCTATTCCTCACTTAATGACCCATTGTGTCAAAGGAAGGCTTTAGTAACAGTAAGACCCCTGGTGAAAACCTGCCAGAAGCCAAGGGTTCCAAAAGAACCTAAAAACAAGATCCATCTAGGAGCTTGGAATGGCCAAATAAAGTATCTGGCATCAAAGATAGCAAAGGTTCTCAGTGAGATGAGGAAATGCCACTTTAATATTGCAAATATAAGAAAGTGTTGCTGTGTGTGAAAAGTAATGATTGACAGGACAGTTTCCCTTTAGCCTGGTACAGAACTATGACAGTTGCACTAGCTAAAATGAATTTACATATTTATTTACATATTGCCAAGAAGAGAGAACTATGGAGGGAGCTCATTTTGGCCTTTAGTCCATGGAGAGGATTAATGTACGAAAAGGTAGATAACTCCATCTTAAACTACAAACTGTCGGTTTGTCCAGTTTGAACAAATGAGATACAATGTGTTAAACATTAAGCTTTTAAGGTGCAGAAAGTCAGATATGTGAATTTTTAACGTTTTTTACTGAATTGAAAAAAAAAAACAGTTACAACCCACAAAATATCAAACTTCCTTAGAATCCAAAACTGTGCAGATGACTCAGAAACAGAGACCAAAGTATACAATCAGTGATAATAAAAAATAAAATAAAATCTCTATGCAGAGCACAAAAATTTGAATCAGCAAAGTAGTTCATAAATCCCACCTTTCATGAAGTCTAGAAATTAGATATATTACTACAGCAATTACTGAATCCAGCAGAATTCCCTGCTTTCCCGAGAAAAGAGCCACAATTAGCATCTGTATTTTCGCTCTCCTCCATAACAAATGTGTTTTGAAGACCAACATTCTTTGCTTAATTTCTCCCCTCTCATCTATCTCTTCACCTGGGTCCCCTGAATAACAGGAGTACACTGGAACGTGGGGAAGACTCTCAGGGCCAATGTACTGGGCTGGGCACGGGCTCATGTAGAGGCCGGCCTAATCACCTTTCGGATCAGCATGGGGAACAGAGAAGACTATACCTTTTATCCCAAACCAAAGTCAACAAGATAGGATTCCTGGGAAGCATTGCAGACATTCTTGAAAGCAGAAAGGAGGGGTAAAAAAAAGAGCAATTGACCCCTCTCTCTTAAATTTAAGAGGAGAAGAAAGTGAGGAAGGAGAGAGGAGTGCATGTGAAAAAGAAACTTGCTTGGGTGTGTGTTGTTGGGGGATAAGACAAGGCATTTCAAACGTTCCAATGAAGTTCACAAATTACTTTGCTCACTTTTTCTCTTTTTGTAGTTGATTTCTCTATTGCTGTGAAGAAAATGTTTTGAGGTTCATCACAGAATATGGTTCCTAACATCAACTACCTCACTATCCTCACCCCTTCTTTCCCTTTCCCTTTGTTATTTCACGTCACCTCTCTCCTCGCTGTGCTCCTGTGCTGGGCCAATAGTTGGCTGGTGACCCGGGGTAATTAATAACTCCCTTAACTAGGTGCTGTTTGTACAGATGGACCACCTCCTTCAGAACTGGCCACCCTTTTTGCAGATGCTATTTCCTCCGTCCCGTTAGCCAGAGCTATCACATGCTGTGTAAACACTGACGCTCACTGAACATGCCAAGTGCAGCAGCGCTCCTGTAAGAGTTTGAATGTGTGAATCAGTTTGCCTATGCGTCACCCATGTAGGATTTGTGCACTTACATTATCTATTTGTGTTTCTCATACCCTCTTTAATAGAAAAGTATGCGCTCTTTAATAGAAAAGTATGCGCTCTCTGAGTTGTAATAACAACTCCGACCACATCTTAGAAGAGAAAATGAGAGAAATTTAAAGAAAAAGAACAGAACAAGAAAGACGAGGGTTAATGTTAGAGAGAAAGTTGAGAGTGGATGCAGTATTAGGATGGGATTGGAGACATTTTGGCCAGAGATGTCAGAGAGGAATCAGTGAATAACTTGGCTTGTTTCTTTGTGGTAAGAACAGCATGGGCTGGAGGCTGGAGCCAGAGCCCACAATGTCTAGCCTGGAAGGTTCTCTCATTAGAGAGACTGGAGAACACAACCTCCTGGGAACCACAGCGCCAGAGCGCAGCACTCATCAGAGCCCTGGGAACGCTCACTCCCAAGGCCATCTCAGGTATAAAGTTATGGAGACAGGATTAAGTTATTAGGTCATCATTCTCGTCTTTTGTTTCTGTGCACCATGTGTCTGAAGTTTGTGGTAATGCTTGGAATTGCCATGCAAATATCCCACCCCTCTGTATTTGCCGATTGAGAATGTGTCTGAGATTATCCAATGAGACATGAGCGAAGTCTCTGTACTGTCTCCAATGCCAGACAAGTCGCCTTTGAAGGAGTGCAAAGGCATGCCAGTGTTTTTTGTTAAAACACTAGTTTTATAGCTTTCAGTGAGCTGAGCTTTGTTGGTTGGCAGGCGAAATGACAAAATGCAGAAATGGAGCAAGAGAGGGAAGAGGAGAAGAAAGGCGAAGGGTACAAATATTCCACTGTGGGGTCCTCAGTGTACAGATCATCGAACCATCTGCAGCGAGGCCTCAGAGGTGGTCTTTAATGTTCCCCCTTGAACGAGGAGAGAATACATCTGAACCCGGTACTCAGCCGGAAACCATAAACGGTCAGGAGTCTTAATAAGAGCCATGCACATGTAATTGTAACAATCAAAAAGTCATAGGGATACATATGTAGAAGTGTGCTCTCTCCCAAATTACCCTTGGCATGTGGATCCAATAGCAGGCCATAAAATACATGTATGTTTCACTTCATAGAATCTTATTTAACGTTTTTTACAGGGATGACTGTTTGCTTTAGGGATAATGAGAATACTTTTTAAAGGTTATTATTGAGTTAGTGAGTCCAAGTTATGGAATGATGTATGCGTGAGTGTGCATGCACGTGGATGCGTGTTTGCCGGAATGACTAACTGCCTGAGAGTACGATTTCTGTTAGATCTTCTGTTTGAGTTCCTCCCATGCTTAAGCATGTGTGTGGCTTATTCAGTGGTTATGCCTCAGAAATTTGTTCAGAAAAACTTTTATATGATTAGCATATGACTATGACCTCAACTCAAGAGCTGGTCTACTTTTCATTCATGTACTACTTGTAGCTATTAAAAGTCTTCAAATGGAGCTGACAAAAAATGTGCAAGAGATTAAAAGAAACCTTTCCAACTAAATGAAGCCCTGTAACGAAGGTGTGTTCAAGTTTGGATCGTTCTGCTATTACAGTGCGTGTGTGAAGCCTTAGAGTTTCTGTATGAATCAGCTTGTTGTGTTAAATGCGTTGCAACGGCACTTCTGGTGTGAGTGTGAAACATCGTCAGTGACAAACTTTGTACTCATTGTGGCTTTTTCCCAGTTCTATACTGCGAAGCACACGGTACTGCTGTGGTGCTGACTGGCATACTGTGCAATGTAAAGGCCTTAAAACATTTGCTGCACTACAAATAGAGGCTAATTTGACTCTGCTATCCTTAGGGTTAAAGGTGCAAATAATGAAAAATGAATTCATTCATTTTTAATGAAAAAAATGTTACTGTAATTTGATAGGTAGTGTATTAGAAGTTTACCATCTTTTTTACACAAGATAGCGTTGTAGGCTGTTGTAGAATAATGTGTTATCCATGATGTACCCTTCCTCCTACACAGGGCATCCTGGATGGTTATTCAGTGCAAAATAGCCACTGCCTCTTTGATTATCTCAGCCTAGGGAAATTTTAGAAGAAGCACACTGTCACCAGGTGATTTCTCAGTTTGTGCATCCAGGTAAGAAATCTTTTCATGGTGCCGTTGGTGCTAACCTTGAGGTTATTGAACAGAAGCTAAGTCTGAGTGCACCGTATTGCGAGTAAGTATTTGGCCTCAGACTGAATAGGACCAAAGTTGTAACGTTTAGAGCCAACAATTTAAGACTTTAATGACAACGTATTCCGTTTTCTGACATGATGCAGAGTTCTCAGCTTCACCATATAAATCTGCACGAATAGAAAAAAGGTTAGAATTTACAGATTGGTTCACCTGGACATTACAACAACAATTTAATAATGATGGGGGCAATACTTATTTTTCTCACTAAAGTGTGCAAAAGGCACCATCCATAGCAGGTACACACTAAAGTGCTTCCAAGGAACACTCCAGTGACTCTATACTTCAGCAAAAACATCAGGCACTTACACATCTGGGGCTTTTAAAGTTGGTTCACTCTTTATTTTAACAAAGTTTTGTTACTTGCTGTGTGTTTTCAGGCATGTGGACAGCTGGCTGTGATTGAGTAAAAGTGCTGGGCTTAGGACTTGGGTGCCACAGGTGAACAAGTTTTAGCCACTAAGGAGCCATGACTCAGCACTGCTAATCCTATGTGGCTTCCACAGCGGAGGAGGAAAAACCAGTCACCATGACAAAACTGTCAAATAGGGAATGTGTTCAACAGTCAAACCTGTTGACATTATGAGCAAATACAACCAGATTTTGCAGAAAACTACTTATGACTCAGCTCAAGACACTTCACCCCTAGTGTTAATGCTTCTCAAAATAACGCCTTGATGTAGTGAGCAATTGCTACCTACATCGTTTTCTTATACATCAATCTAGAAAGGTTATGAGCTTGTTCCTTCCCAAAATAACCACCCAGAACCCTTTCAGCATTTACCTCATGACTATGAATATGAAGGCTGCCTGTATGGAAAGCGGTGACTAATTTTGTCTCAAGCATCATAACTGTGTTGTCTATGTTCCTCTTGCAGGGATACATATTCAAGTTGGCCTGGTCTAAATGAATTGTCTGACATTCCCACTGAAAAGGGGGCTTTCTAAAAACTGACAAAACTGAATGCTTCTCTTCAAATAAATGGTTATGATATGGGATTGTCATGACCTGGCTCAGGCAGTTACAACAGAAAACACCATGTTAAATGTTTAAAGAATACTTTACTAAACCCAAATTGAACCAAATTAGAAAAAAATGAAATAGAAATTTAAATATCTATACGATGAAATGAAGGAATCAGTAGAGTAAGTGGTGTGTGATGTGCATTAGCGAAAGATGTATGTGTTTGTGTGTGTGTGTGGGGGGGGGTTGTAAGGTGCAAACATTGCAAAAGGGAAAAGTAGGGTATCTTGTAGTCTGACATCAGTTAGCAAGCACAACCAGATCTCGAGGGAGGCAACGGCTCCACACAATCTATTATCAAAGGCTCGGTTCATGGCTAGAAAATGTGGCATGACTTCCCATACTTTGCACCATTGCACTTAAAACGAGGCCAAAAGAAGTAGTGTTGGATATGGTCCAATAAAGAAAATATCTTAACTGCCAGACTCACACTTGGCCATTGACAGCCCTTGACAGAACCCACCCCCTAACTACCTACCGAAATACTAGTTAAAGCTAAACCCTAGAATTCTTTTGTTACTTGCAGTGGATATGTATGCACAGCATTGACTGCAACAGTCACCATTATATACATTCAATGTCTACAGCCCAACAGAGCAACCATCAAATGACGACATCCCCCCCAGCTGCAGCGAATGGAACTCCAAGAAAACTGCTCTCCCACCATACTGACAGAAAAAACAGACATAATCCCTAGAGGAAAGCGCCCTACGAACTGACAGAGATCTCTGTCCACAGTGCATAAAAACAGCTTTTTACTGAATGGTAAACAACAAACCAACATCACCTCACCAATCAAGGCTTCCAGAAAACACACGGTGTAATTCTGAACAAGGAAAAACCAGAGACCAACACCCAAGATAGAGTACAACCAAGTCCAACAAGAGGTCGAACCACCTAACTGAAAACCAAACTAGTTAAGGTCTGCCACTTAAGGCACAAAACAAACTACTACCAACATAACAAATGGACAAGTCCCCACTTGACATGATCTTGCTCAGGCAGTCACAACAAAAAGGAGACAACAAAATTGTTGTTGTTTAAATTTTTAAAGAATACTTTTTTTAAACCCAAACTGAACCAAATTAGAAAAAATGAAATAGCAATTTAAATATCTACATGATGAAATGTGGGAATCAGTAGAGTCAGTGGTGTGCGATGCGCATGAGTGAAAGATGTATGTGTGTGGGGTGTTGTGAGGTGCAAACATTGCAAAAGGGAAAAACTCAGCATTACCAAACCAGAACATGGTGTGCCTGCTGGGGAAGCCAGGGGAGAGAGAAAGAGGGCGGGCCTACTACAGGAGCTCAGGTAACTTCAGCACACTGGGCCCAGGTATGCTGAGGCACCAATCAGTGAGCTCCAATGACAGGCACAGGTTAGACACGCCTCCAAGTCAACACAACACTCCATGATGACACCTCAGCGGCCTCACAGAGAGAGCGGTGCAAATTGGGTCGATGGTAAATATGGCTGCTCTGGAAGTTCACTAATTTCTTTTTTCTTTATCTTTTAAAAATCTACTGCTTATGTGTCAGAGCTTAATTTCCAAAAGACACTTTGGTATTTTCAAAAGATATATAATTAAACATAAAATAGTGTAAAGTGTTATCGTGTGTAAACTACGGAACACGCTTCTAAAAGCACTTAACACACATTAACTGTTTCTACTCGACATAATATACAGAAATATTCAGCAAAAAAATCACTTATCTTTATCCTGCATATATATTGTGTTCATGAATCAACCTATAGTAACATGGAGAGTAACATGGCCAGTCCAAGCCTTTAATTCATGATTCTTTTTATCATTAATTTGTAAAATATTTGGTAATATGCCCTCATGCAGATCGTTTGTGTGCTGATCATACACATTGGCTCATGTACAGTATTTTTGGGTGGAACAGTACTTAGACCTGAACAAAATCCTCCTGTAAATCCACAAAGATTGCAGTGTAACATGAAGAAAAACACTGCTAGGTCGTCAGGGAACAAGGTAGGAAAACGGGGCTGGAGGGATCATTAGATCGTGAATTTATGCTTCATACAGTAGTAGAATAAGGATTATTGACAGGTTCATGGCTCTCCGTTGCCATGTATGAGGTTTGTTCACCCCTGCATTAGGAAAATGCATAGAGCTGCATTGATGGGAGTGTGTTGTTTTAGGTACTGCTGAGACATGAAATACAACCTAGAAAGTCTAACAGATCCATGGGTTGAAGCCTTGTTAGATGCCAAAACACTGTACTAAGGTATATAATAGTAAGAAGAAGAATTTTACATCTCTGAAAAAGTTAGCAAGGAAGCAAATATTTAGTCAGGTACACATTAGAAATACAGTGTTTATGTTATTTACCAGGAATATGTGCATGCATGTATTTGATTAGAAAACCTACTGCCCTGCTGACTGGCACCTAATTGTGTTGTGGCGGAAGCTGAGCAGGTTTTCTACATTGGCCCTCACACTGGGTCAGTGAAGGTGTGAATTGCATTGCAATTTTAGTGTTAAGATTCACTAAATCCCTGAGGACCTTCAGTCCCCAGCAGTCTTCCCTCTGTATCCTAATCCAACAGCACTGGGTGACTGGGCCAACAGCTCCATTGGTGAAAAGCAATGCTGCTTTAAATGAGACGAGACGAGCTGTTGGGATTTGCCATAGTTGTCATATGGCCAGAACACACCCAACAACAATGGATGATAACATATTCTTCAAAAACCCAATCCTGTTCCAACAGGTGCCCCTAGTACACAGTGCACGTAAAGACATAAAAGAGCACATGCGCGCTGTCACTTCTTTGTAAACTAAAACCACAGATCTTACTAAATGCTAACCAGATATTGACCACACTGAACCCTGTTTTGGACACTTAATGGATCAGTGACAGAGGCTTTGCTCCAATTTACACTTGTGCAAAAGATCTTTTCTAAAGTGAATGTGAGCAGGTGTGTGTATTCAAGTTTCCCTGACCGTGAATACACCTTACAGAGAGTACATCCTGATAAATCAAGTCCTCTGATCTCCCGGCCAGGAATTCCAGACTGCCTGGGCCACACCATTCAGATCCGTGAAATACGGAAACATCAGCTCCGCGCACCAAGAATGCAAAGAATGCCATTAGACTCCATTTGTTTTCTGCGGAGGTGACAAGGAGAGGGAGAATAGGGGATGAAGATATTTTCTGATTTTTGAACAATTGAAATAATCCACTTTTAACCACAGCCACATGTAGTGCTTTGGGAAGACCACACACAAAGACTGAGGTATGCATAAATTAGAGCTCAGCTACATGCAAGAGCACACATACAGTGTAAGACACAAAGCACATAACTGCAAGGCCATAAGAGATGAATGAATCAGACACGGCCAGCCGTGCAGCCAGAAGCGTACAATTATGCATTACATATGAATCAAAACAAGAATTGCCTTGATGACATCCCCACTCAAGTTTATGCTGCATCGGAACTGATTTTTCTCAGGCAGCTTCAATCCCATCATGCAGTCTTTAGCCAGCTCATTAGTGGGATTGGTGTACTGTTACAAGAGGAAAGACAAAGCGGGTGGAACATGTGGAGCTGCGCTGTATTTCAGCAGGAGAAATGGTCTGCAGCTGTAGCTTCAACTGTCACCTTCATGCCTTCTTCATGTCTCATGTATGCATAGTTTCTAAGGAATGCTCCAGGTGTTTCATGGGTTCCCATAAGGTGAAATCACAAAGGAGATATCAAGTGTTCTTGCTGAAGATTTGCCAAAGACGTGGCTTGTAGGGTTGAGTTTGTTTGGATGGGGCCACCAAAGCTGCAAATGTCACAGAAGCGGTGCAGCATTTCACACTAAAGTGGCAAGAGTTTCCTCTTTGTATGCTTTATGCATCAGTTCTGCTTAGCAGTAGAATGAACAAAGAGACACTAAACTGATGAAATATAAAGCGAACTGTGTCCAAATATCTGCTGATGTTTGAAGTGCCTTTGAGAGAGAGTGTCTGTGCCTGTGTGCATGGAAATATTAAAGGAGACACCACAGGCCGAGTCACACAACTGGAATTTGCAAAAAGAGGAGCTATAATCTAATGCACCTGATCAAAAGCTACCGAGAGGACATCCGACACCCTAATATGAGTTAGAAGCCCAAAGTTTCTGGTCGGTGCTTTAATGTAGGGGCCCTCTCTCCTCTGCTCCCATCGCTTTATATCTTTTCAGCGAAACAAAATCACAATGTGTGAGATGAGAAAAAGCCTTATCATCATTTTGAATATAACAGGAAACACTCTTGAGTGCCAAAACACATTGCTTTAGCTGTTATTCTGTGTTGGGTAAGTTTCCCTTTTCAGATGAAAATAAAATTCATATGTGTGACTTCCGAGAAAGACAGTTGATCTTTTCCTGATCAGCCGACAATTAACTTGCACTTGACAACATATAAAAAGTTCGAACAGCAGCTTTGTTGATCCTTTCATAGCCAAGTCCGAATAAAGGAAAACAGGATTCTAATCATTCATGCTCTTTACCCTTTCCTTACATGTTTTTCATTACAAAGGGGAATAACAAATATCTGCAAAACTGCATTTGAATTAAATTTTTAATCCTGTTCTTATTCGAATACTTGTCAGGTCACTGCAAAAGGCCAGTGCTGAATGAAAACATTCGCCATCGCAATGTATCATTGACTCGAAACATGAGACGGCGCTGGAAGCTCATCAAACTGCAGCTCTTGGGAAAACCAAGAGAAAACATTTCCAAGCATGTCAGATTTTAGTGACACACACATCAGCACCCCAAAGTCAGAAAGAGATAAAAGATGAATATCTGGAGGAGCTGGGATAGAGTTTGGATTTACTAATGGCCTTGGGTGTTGAAAGTTTAAAGGTCATTTAAAGGCCTGTTTACCTCAACTGAACTTCTGGCTATCTTTGTTGATTAAGTGTAATATTTTATCAATGTCTTAGACATAGAATAGTTTCCCCTAAAGATTTAGACATACAATTGGTTCAGCTGCACTCTAAGGGACAACAAACACTGGTGAGTGGTACATTTTGACAACTGACAACACTTTATACTGTGTACCAAGACAGCGCCCCATGGATACCACAATGGCTTACCTGGTGCATATACCAAAAAAGTTAAGCATAATGCATAAATATCCTTTTCTGTATGATCCAGTTTGACTTTGAAAACACATAGATAGCAAGAAAATATACTGATACAGCTCTTTGTCAGTTATTAGTTGTCATTTCACCAAATAGTTTGATTTGGGGTAACACAATGTGTAAAGCTGTGTTCAAACAGACAACAGCACTGTGTGAAAAAATTCAAGTTCAGAGTTTTCTCTGAAGACTTGGCTGGTTTGCTCATTAAAACCAATATTCGCTTTAGGCACATAATGTCTCTTATCATGGAAGGAAGAGAGAAATGGAAAATTATATGCAACAAATGTCTCTTGCTGGACACAACTTGGGGATGTTATGATTATATGGACAGTGTCTTAAACCCAAAGGCCACAGGATACTCAATTTAACCTTTTCTAGGCAATTTTATTTTGTTATTTTATTTTGTGGTTCTCTTTTCATGAACCGTACAGTACCTCTCAATGTTGCAACTGTTTCACTGATAGCAGTCATACAAAATATTTTTTTTCTTTTTTTTATATGCAATTATTTAGCTGGAAATTTTGACTTTTTTATCTTTTTTGATCATTAAAAATTGCTCCAGTGAGAGGTTAATTTTTAACTACAGACATAAAATGGTTGCGTTCTGTGGACTTCGGTGGAGTTTTGACTAGCTATTGCTCTAATGCTCTTTTAATGAAGTGTGGCTAGAAGCCTGGTCTCAGTAAGAGGTGATTAGTTTTAATGTCAAGATGTCAAAACTGAGACTAAACTGACACCAAGTCTTGACTTAGCCATACAACCAGCAACTCGCACAGAAGCAAAAAGGAAAGAACTCAAAAGCAAATTAAGTGTACTAAGCACACACAAAGACACGGGTTGGCATGCGCACATGCAAATGCCCAGCCAGGTGTATCCACTCAGGAGATATAATACATTTTGGGCTACGTTTTATAGGCCCTTCTGGCTAATATAAGCTGTGAACCTTTCTATGGCAAATACCTGCCTGTACAGAAAATTACATGCTCGGCATTAGATCATTTCGAAACAATGTCCATATTTTTTTACTCTTTATTTGAGATCTGTGGCTCATAAGTCTGAGCCTGTGCATCAGGGGTCTTGTATAACCTGTGTTTTAACATGCCATTATGTTGTAATATCCAGATGCCCTGCTTCTGTTGAATAACACGCTCATCGTTCCAAACTTTGGGTGACCGCTCTTTGGCTTTTCCCCTCACTTGTCTGTGTCAAAGGGACAAGTTTCGTGAGGTATGCCAATGTGGGCAAAGAATGCTGAAAATGTGGAGGAATTGCAA
This sequence comes from Istiophorus platypterus, assembly GCA_016859345.1. Taxonomy (NCBI): domain Eukaryota; kingdom Metazoa; phylum Chordata; class Actinopteri; order Istiophoriformes; family Istiophoridae; genus Istiophorus; species Istiophorus platypterus. The sequence goes on from CM029127.1 coordinate 8,249,735, forward strand.
AGACTGGATTGGAGAGTGCAGGGGGTGAGACTGGAATTTGTTGCCATTGATAGCATCTTGCTTGGAGCACAGTGGAGGATTACGCCTAATGTAACTCAAAGAGGGCAGCTACAGTATGTGCAGTATGTCAGCACATGGTTGAAGATCACATCTTTATTAATAAACTCTCAAACAGAAAGCAGTTAAAAAAAGAATAATGCAGAATTTAAGCTCAAAAACTGAATGTTTATCCTTTATTTCCACATGTACACTCTGACTGACCCCACCTCTCGCCACCTCCCTGTCCTCTGGACTACCTGGGAGAGTCCCTGGCTGATGGCTGCAGGTCAAACATTTTGGTGAAGGATCCAGGGATAAATGATCACTGGCAGTGCTGTTCTACCCTGTTCAAACCTCAAACTACTCATACTTCAGAGAGAACAGCCTGGAGCTACTAAAATACATCTGACCCTTGACCTGGATTTGACCTAGCAGTTAAGACAAATACACAGAGCACTGCCTGGACAGCTTTCCCTTTCTTGCTCTCTGGGCTAAATAAACTAACCCCTAGAACACATAAGTTTCCTTTTCATCTTTATGTCCTCTGCCTGACACTTTTATTCTCCAGCTCCCCGCATTTTTAAATTTTATTCTCTCTTTATATAAAGAGAAAAAACCCAAACAAATCCATCATACACCATTGCTCAAGCGGTCCAGTCATGGAGGGATGACAGGTCCAGTTTGGATGATGACATTATTTGTCAGAGAAAGAGAAAACAGATGAATGGTGGCTGGGGGAATTATTTTATCGTCCCAGAATACCATGAGGTCTTTCAACAATGCCAACTATTCTAGCCGCCTCACTGCCCATTCCTTTCTCAACAGAGCAATTCATAGTCAATCAGTGGCGTACCTTTCCACTTCATCTAGTCCACTGCATCTCCCCTGGATTTATTTTGACATCTCTCTCTGCACAGAAGTCTAGACTTGCACTCGTCAATGCTGATTCTTTTGTAAATGAAAGGTGGTGGAAAAAAAAAAAAGACGAGAAAGAGAATGATGGAAGCATTTCTTCCAATTCCTAAAAAGGGAGCATGCAGACACATTTTTGCCATAGTTTGGAATTGAGGAATGAAACGTCAAAGGCATTGATGGATAGTTTTTGTAAAAGATCAAGGAGGTGAATGTGCAATGAAAAGACGAGTGTAAAGGGAGACAGAAGAATATGTGCATGCTTGATGAAACACGTAGAATTACTCATCAGCCTTGATTTGGCTCTTGCCAAATACTTTATGACTAGAAGCGAGAGGCTGTTGCTTCAGTGTTGTTCTGTTCCATGACGAAGCTACAAAACTACTACTGCCTGCTGAGAGTGACACAGCAAGACGGAGGTCTTTATCCAACGTGTTTCATGTTGTGATTAAGGACATATAGTGTCTTAGTGTACACACCTGCTTTACAAGTACAATCACAGAGTTACTCTTTGACTAAGTTTTTAGAAATGATCAAACAAATGCTATGAGTTCAGCTCTGTTGTGTTGAACTCTTCTAGGGTCCAGTTTAGGTAATAATCACTTTCACTCTGCCTTTTCTCATTTTTTGAGTGAATAAAAATCCACCTTATTGAATCTCGTGTCTTGCTGCTTGGTCCCACGCAGTCCGAATTCATGCTGGATAGACTCAAAACCTTGGCACATAAATTCAAAACTATCTCAATGGCTGGCTACCACTTGGGGTAAGAGAGAAAAATGTTTATTTTTGATCTCGGTAAATTGACTCTTCAAAGTAAAGTTTTTGTTTATTACAACCTGGGTTGCATTTATTTAGTTTTGGTCAACAGTGACCTCACCGAAGAAAATGCTGCAATCTGGAAACAAGAAGATATTACTACAATCAAGTCCGACAGTGCAGGAAACATGTGGTCATAAACACCACCCTTAAGCCAATATTCTAACTTCGATTGGAGGTAAAACTAAAACTAAGCACACCAAAAATGTACCTCAAGTATGGTAAGTCAGATTATAGCACAAATTTCAGTCTGTAAACAGTTTGGGTAATAATTTTTTTAATAATTTTTTATCTGACTGCTTTTTTTTTTTTTTTGCCCATTTGATTGATTTTTTCCATGTTTCTAGATCCCAGCAGTTCTCTTAGTTAGTAAGATGTTATGAATATGGACAGAAATGATGGCAAAAAAAAAAAAATAGGACCCAAACTGTCTGTAACCAAAATGTCTCCTTAAGTCTGAGATTAATTTTTACACTTTCTCCCTTGCTATACCCGTTCTGACACTCTTTGCAAGCCTTTTTTTCACTTGGACCAGTAAAAACATATGCGGTCAGTGCCGCTTCTGTCCTCTCCCAGCATGCCTGATCAAAGCCTCTTGCTGAGCCGCGTTTCAACAGACCCTTTGCAACCCATCAGCGGATAATTCCAAAATCCTGTGGAATCCACAACCATGGCAACGCGCCAAGCGTCTTCCGGATATATCGATCAAACCTATAAGAGGAATAACATTTTCAAAGCTTGAGCATGGCTACACACCTGTGACCACTTGTGGGAAAAAAAGCATGTGATACGGAGGGACACAAGCTTGGAAGAGGGCAAAACTAAATATTTATCCTAGCTCCCCAGAGAGAAGGTGATTGCTTCGTGAGGTTGGAGAAAAGATTATAAAAAAGGGATAAAAGAAAGAAAATTCAAGTCAGAGAGAAAACACTAGTTGTCCTTGAACGACAGAAAGAGGGAGAATGTATTTCATATTTGCAGTCATTACAAAACTGAAGTTTGCAACTGAATTCAATGTTTGTTTTCTCACTTTCATTTTCCCTCCTCTATTTTGGCTTAAACGAATTTTCTCATCCTTACCCAAATACACAACTGTCACTTCTCCAAATATTCAATGTCTGAGGAAGAAGAAGAAATGTTGATAATCTGCCATAAAGTTCTCCAACGGCAGCAACCCCATCTCTTTCATCCGTCATTTCCCATTTATACAGGAATCCGCAGCTACAGGTTTAACTTGATCTGTTTATGCATTTTTGAGAAAGTTCTATTCTGTGATTCTTTTAAGTAAAATAAATGGATTTGGTCATTTTTGTCAGCCAGAAATGATCAACAACACAAAAGCCACTGCAGAATTGTTTAAAAAGTCTGGATAATAGTAATCCCTGATCATGTTTCCATCCTGCTGTGCAGGCAGTCTTACATATACATGTAACCAAACAGTGTAATGTCAGTTAGGTGTGCGCTGAGTGGCAAAGAAAATAGAAAAAATAAAAAGGACTTTGCCGCATCAGGAAACACTTTGGCATAAATGGTGTGTCATTATCTATTCATGAAATGTGTTTTTATTGTTATTTAATGCAGAAATTCAAATGGACAAAGTCAAGGACAAACAAACCAAAATATTTTCCTACCACAACGATTTCTTTAGTTTTGGCAAAGGAAATACTGAATAACACAGTGAAATTGGAATCTGAAATACTACGGTAACTAGCAACTACAGTCAAACTCCATGCACCGTGTTAGTACAAAACTTTTCAAAAAAATCCCCAAATTCTAGGAAAAGAAATATATACTGTATAATCTCATTAAACTCGATGAAAATATGGATATGTTTCAGAGAGGACAGAATAGTGGGTTCTCACTGGTATAGAGTCAGGTTTCTTTAGACAATTAATGGTACCTTGAGGAGTTATTTTTGTAAACAAACAAAAGCCTTGTTTACATTCAGTGTTTCTTACCAAAATGCAATGTGTGGCAATTTTTAAAGAAACTGAAATCATGCATTGTTAACTTCAATGTTGGCTTGCTAACAATCTTCTTCTTCACTGTGTTTTGTTGGCGTTTTACAGCCACCATCTGTCAATATACAGAATAATACAGCAACAACAGTTTGTGCTGTTGTTGCTTGTACTGCACGCATGCCTCTGTGTCCTGTGTGCACAATAAAAAGAAAAACACTGGCCTGCTCTTAAAAAAAACATTGCTCCATAGTGTTACTAGTGGTCAGATAGTCTGAGTCCGTGCCCATAAATTGGAAAACGAAACTCCCATTTAGTTATATTTCTATCAATGTGTTAAGCCCATTGGTGGATTCGAGCTCAACACCCTCTTTCTGTGAGGACACAGTGCTGACCGCTGTACGTCGAGTTCAATTTTATTTAGGAAGATTAAATCAAGAATTAAATCCAATGAAATAAGAACTACAGAGACACTGTTTAAAGAACTACAACAGCAGTTACAAACTAATTAGGGTTTATCCAGGCTGCTAAATTGCACTTAAAGCATAACACGGTGCTTCACAACAGCTCTGGTATGAAAAACAGGGAAAGATTACAACAATATATGTGTATTTTAAAAGTTGCATGTTGTGGCACTGCTTTTCACACTGTAGTTAGGAACAGTGCTTCAAACCAGGAGCTTTGTTCCTGAAAACTTCACAGCAACACACAGCAAGGAGAGTTGGCCCGCATGATTCCCACCGCCGCACAAGGGACACACAGTCCAAAATACAGGAAAAGACAGTTGATAAATGAAAAAAAACACCCTTCAGCCCTGCCATGATGGGGTTCTTGGGTAATAATTCAACCCACAGTCACCTAGAGACAGTCCGTGAGAACAGACGGGAAACTAGATAACAGAGCCGGTTACCTAAGGGTGTTCTTTCTAGACTGCAGTGATACAAAATCACCCCTGGGTGTAGCACATTTTCATCCTACAAGGACATCCTGTTTGTGCTTAGTTGATATATATAAATGAGATGAGATGCAAGTCTCCATATGTACGTGTGTGTCTGTTTTATACTCTCATTCTGCTCAGCATTCAGAAGCTTACTGTACAGGCCCGTTCTCATGCTTCCCTGTGTAATATTGGAAAATATGAGGCTGACTTTATTACTCTGCAGGCTTCAGGGACATACAGCGAAGCCCCTCGCTGTGTAACTGGACAGTGATTGATGACAGGGCTCATGGGATGGCGGCGGGGCCCCGAGACCTCCGGGTGCTCCTGAGTCTGGGGGCCTACTGATCTACAGTCTGGTCCTCTGCATGTGGCGGCATTAAATCTCTCACACACTAAATTTGTATTATGCAGTCGTGCACGCACAAACACATAAGCACGAGCACAAGAACACCACGAGCAGGCATGAGAAGATATAGGCTGCGAGAGCTTGTGTAGAGGAACACGTACACACATACAGTAAACCGGCAGAGGCCTAAACCGATAAGCCAGCAGCAGTTAGTCCTGACGGGCTGCGTGGACTTTGGCGTCACACACCAATTCTGCTCTGGTAAAGAATTATCAACAGAGACAAGTGAGGTGGATATTTTCTAAACGACCGGAGCCAGTTCTTTTCACACAGCTAAGCATGGCTGCTGTTGGAGCTGTGTGCGAATAAGCTTGGCACAGCAGCTCTCGTGTTCTCTCTCTGTCCTCCTTTTTCCTCTATTTTGTTATTTCTTCTTTTCAACATAAGGGCAAGGATCTTACATACCCCATGGCAAGGCTGAATGGTCCTGAATTGCAACTTTTTGTTATAGGCATTTTTTAATACGATGACTGCTGAGTTTTTAAGGTATTTGTGCAGCTTTTCCTCTGTTTTTGTTGCACCGAGGAACATCTAAACTCCAACTCTCCCCGTCTTTCTCACAGGCTCGGTCCGTGGGCAGGGGAGAAGCAGTGGGCCAGCTAATCATTTGCGGAATGTGGCGTGGATATAAGATAGGCCCAGATTGGGAATGCACGGAGCCAGAGGAATGGTAATTACTGTGGAAATCAAACACCATCAATTGTGAGGTTTTTCAACATTTCACAGTGTCCCTCTCTCCCTTTCCCCTCCCAAAGCCCCTTCTCCTCTCACTCCAACTCAAACGACCCTCACTGCCACTCCCTCAGGCCCTCAGCCCTCCCTCCCGCCCTCCCTTTTTTTTCCACTATTTTCCACCCTGTCCCGTTCCTCTACTTCTACTTCCCTCTCTACCCTCCCATTTATTTTCCTTTAATTTTCTCTGCCTCACTCCACCCTCTCACTTTATCTATCTTCACTTTGTTTTTCCTGTCTTTTGCAGTACACCAATTTATACCTAATCCCTTAGCCAAAATTGCTTTGTTTCCCATCCTATGTGCTCCATCCACTCTCGCTTACACACACATGCGCATGCAGGCACTCACACAAATGGCCACAGAAGACAAATCACCATCATCACTGCATGCCTGGAATGTAAAAACACTGAAAAACGGCACCCAAAACATTTGTTATACATTCAAAATGCTTTTAGAGACTCTCACTTACTTTGCACTCTGGTGTCTGGCAAGAAATTACAAGCTAATACTAATTCTCTCCTTGCATTTGTCTTGTAAGTAAGATGATAAATGGGTTTAAGTATTTCTTTCTTCCCATGTGTCTGTCTGCCTCCTTTCTCAGACTGAAAACCACACACATGCTTGCTTGACCTCAGAGGTAGTTAGAGGATTGTGGGGTGACAGGTGATTACAGGTCGGTTATAAAGTCTCTGCTCCCTAGCGGGTAGTTAGACTGCCGACCATACGTGTACCCACACTGGGGTTCATGACACTAGCCAGCCTCATTGCAATCAAAGGCACTTTTTGACAGTCGGCTGCATTTGTTCTTGAGCATGCCTACCCCTTGGTGTTAGGCCCATGGGTTTAGATATCAAAGTGTTGTCACATAACTCACACACACATACACACACATACTTTCTGTCCTGTACTGTACACTATCATTTTTTATTTTTTATTTATTTTCTTGACAAAGAGCAAATGTGACTTGGACAAATAAACCCTTTGTCAGGGGTAACTTTCAGGGATAAAGAGCTAAGGGTTCCACCCTTAATCCATCTTCCCTGGGGCTCCCGTAACCCCCAACCCAGCTCCAGCTGAGTAATGCTGTAGATCACAGATCTCTCTTGACAGTCTTCAGCTTGAAACCTTATTGATTTGGCATCGATGATTAAGCTTCTAGGAGCCAGAAATGTGACAAATGGTATGGTATGCAGTCTTGGCATTTGTCCCGTGTTGATTTATTTTTTGTTACCATGTGGACTGATATTCATTCACGTGGAGGCCTATAGACGTTCTGAAAACAACAAGCTGGGCACTTAGGGGAGTGCTTTATGAGCACTCTGCGACCTCTGAAGCTTATCTCCCACAAGCCCCCTGTGCAAAGTCAGCCGCCCGTCTGTGAGAAGACAAATAGACGAAGGAAGCAACACATTAAGGAGGCAGGAAAACTCGCACAGACGCGGACACGCACACGCGTCTGCACATTCGTAGGCCGGTCCAGACGGTAACAACGCTCCTCGCCAAGTGTCACTGAGTAGTGTTTGTCAGAGCATAACATTCACGCTGCGCCATGGCAACAAGCACTTCCTGCTTCCTGCTCTAACTGTGTGATGAGACAATCTGAGGAAATCAATCTTCCTGCAATGTCGCAAAGCAGAGCAGAAACACAAACATGCATATGCACAAGATGCATGGGCATAATAGCGATAATTTAAGTAATTTGGAAGGCCCATAAAAAATTGTATGAACAAAGAACAAAGAACAAAGGAAACTATGTAATGTTACCCTAAAGGTGCAGTACATGTACAGAAAGCCACTTTTCTGATTTTCTGTATTTAATAGCAACAAATACTATAGAAGAATCATAATTCACAGCTAACATTCTACAATAAAAATGTCATTCTATCATCATATTTAAAATATGTGTTTTTCAAGATAAAACCGCAGCCAACAACGTTCATTTCCACTTGAGTTAGCTTCCCATATTCAGTATCAACTTGAAAAACCCAAACAGACCTGATAGGGAAAGTTGATAAAAAAAAAAAAAAAAAAGCTTCACCACATTAACTGGATCCTGCCGCCATGTTTCATCACTCCGAGGAGGAGCAAGTGTATCAAAATAAAACACATATTTGCATACAATACTATTGGGGGAATTTTTACTGCGATCTAAACAAATCATAATCAAAATATGGCAAACTGTACTGTTGCTTGGGTTAAAATGCTTCCTGAAAGAGGGCCTATCGTAACATCCTGTCTGCATTCAGGCGCAAATAGCAGCCTGGACATTTAGTTATACAAACACCTCATAGTCAAGGCTGCTCCGGAGGAAAAGTGATCTCATTGGTTATAACTCAACAGGTGGAGCCAAAGAGTCATACTGTGCTGTTCAAAATTTGCTTACTGGCAAATCTTATCGCAGAGGCAGAAAGTATGATTATCAATATATGGAAGAAAATATTAAAAAAGAGAAAATAAAAAAGAGCAAGAGATGTTCTGCTTTCGCTTATTACAATAGAATTCTTGATCTTGGAAAGTAGACTGGCTAGTGTGACTAGCCTCTCCTGAACAAATTAGGTAAACTGCAAAAGACTTTATATATGCTAACATCTTCTTCACCACCTCTCATGATCTGTAAGCTTCAGTTGCATGTGTTCCCTAATCCTTTTTTGCATTGCCAAGTGATTGACAGATAAAGTAGACGGACACACTGGATTAATTTCTGAGTTGAAATTACTCTGTGGCCTGAAGATGCTCCCTATATTAGTCTGCTGATAAACCACATTTTTTGGTGTTCTCTCCTTTATAAGTTAGCCAAGCCCTCAACCAACGACAGAGGAATGTGCAGATTTGAACAATGTAAGTGACATACTTCATGGTGAAGACCATGAATGGTGACAGTGAAAGCAGTGGGAAACTGAGGGTCTTATTGCTGCTGTTTTCAATATCTTTCAGTAAATCCTTCAGCAAAGTCATTAAAAACTTTAAATTTTGTGCTGTCTGCAAGTCAAAGTTTCAGATTGTGTCTCAGATTGGGCTGGCAGAGAACTTTTAGAAAAATATCTTCAACCAGGTCAAAAATAAAGTGAAGCATTTAACAAGAACATTCTCTGCTAACCCTTTTAGGATAAAACTCAATTTTTTCCTAAATGTAAGAACAGCCTCAGAAACTAGGTGCTGATGCAGGAACTATGCAATGTAGGTTTATTTAAAAATGGATGGTGCAACAGAACTGATACAATAGCTCCTTTTGTTTTTGACTTTCCTTTTTCCATAAAGGTCAGAATTGTTAAGTATTTTTAAAATCTATCAATGCAAATGTGCACATCAAAATGAACCAGGTTTTACCTATATAGAATAGAATGCATATTTTGGGGACAATTCCAATGAAATGAATAAGCATCAGCTCAGAGTTTTAAACTCTGGCATGATTCACCCTTTAGCCTGAACCAGTTACTAACTTCAAAACAGCAATACCGAGCTTGTTTAAGACTTTGGCCCAAGTACTGTTGTAACCACAGCAAGCAGTATACTTTGTTTCTCCTGTACATGTCATAAGAGGCCTGCTCTTTATGTGTTATTAGGCAGATA
>CM029127.1:8264109-8321609 GCA_016859345.1 Istiophorus platypterus
CAGGAAGAGAGAGTGAGCTGATGTTGGAATGAAAGTGAAATGGGAATGAGGATGATAGCGAATGGACCTGAGACTCCAACATGCAGTTCAGATTATGACTAGATGCCATGAACATCCCAAAGGAGAAACCTGTGTGTTGATCCAAGAAATTCTGCAATGTGTGGCTGGAGAAATTTCAGGGGGGAATGAACGTCCTACACGACTGGCACTGAGACACAACAGTGTGCAAAGAGCAACACAGGTTCATGTGTTAAACACAACATCAGCAAACTTTCTCCGTCCAGAGTGAGGGAATATTGGTTTTGTGTGGGGAGGAATCACACTCCAACAACCATAGGCCATTCATTTTCACATTGTATTGCACAAGGGCAGCATACATCATACAACTTAAAATAAACTATTTGGAAAACCCAGCTGTCATTTGCAAACAGTATGCAGAAATCAACATGATATAATTCAATGATTCAACGTCTAATCATGTGAAATCAAGTCATTCTAATTATGTAATGGAAAGGTTGTTTTCATGGTTTTTCTAACATCAAAAAGAGTAACAGCTTAGGCATACCTCTTCCCACACAAATGCTCCATGTTTTTGTTCCGTGGTCTAATGCACCGCTGATAAACAGGTAACAGAGACTAGGCAAAAATTCTCATCTTGAAGTAATCAAAGCAAAGTAGTCTCTGAATTTATTCCTAATAGAGGCCAGAGTGTGTGAGGACTATTACTGTGCCTGTTTCTGATCTACAAGAAAACAAAACAAAAAATTCCACAGAACTCCAAGCAAAAAAGAGAAACTGGCATCCAGAAAAGGACCACTAGCATCATGTGGACAAACAAAGAGGACGTTATGATTTGTGTGTCAGAGTAAAAGACATGTTGAGAACCTCACACCCTTAGTCACACAGTTATGACAACAGATGCACAGTGCTCAATGTCATAATCCCAGACAGCATGTTTACCATCATGTTTCTGATATTTTGCAAAGATAACCTCTATTCTAAAGTCAAAATTTCATGATTTCTGTTGGAGTCCTTCTTGGTATTTTATTTGTTTTCCTTGGCCTAGTAATATACAAATAATCTATTCTTGTTAATAATGGGTCTGATCATGGATGAGCCAAACATGAGTCCTTCCATAAAAGAAGGCCAGTTTCACAGAGGATGCTGATGGCTGAGTCCTTGAGAGACAAAGGTATAAAGTAGGACCCTTCAGCCTTCAAGCTGCTTTGCACCCCTGAGGGGCATTAGTCAGCCAGGCAGAGACAAAGACACCACACACATTTGGATGGACCCCACTATCCCACAGATATAATCATCCCTGGAAGAGTCTTCGCTAGTCTGTTTCCCATTTCAAACCTCAATGAATCCCATCCTCATCCTTTAAAAGTGCACAGACACACACACACCATGGCCTGGAGAGATGGATACACTCTATATCAACTCAGTGGAAATTTTCAAAACCACAGAAAAAAAGGCATTCGGTAGAGTCGTAAATTATAACCCATATATTATCAAGTGACTGGTCCTCGAACAACCATAACTGACATAGTAGTTTCATAAACTCTAAATATCACATGGCTGTATGGCTATATGAGAGAATGGTCCAGTAGTCTGACTGCCAGCAGTATTGTTTTCATGACAGCAAAGCCTAACCCTCTTATGACTTGATCTATTTAAAGACAGTCTTTAGTAATAAGTCCTACGGTACTCTGCTCTTTCCTTTTCCATTCTGTATGCTACAAAAAGGAAAACGTGTTTGTAAGTTGTAACATTCACTCATATGCGCTTGTTTCAAAAATGGTCTTGGCTGGAGCCGTGTGTTTCCAGTGTGGGTTCTGAGGATCAAAATGGAAACATATTGAAACCTCGGTACAGATCCAGCTCTCTTTTACTTGTGTACATTCTTCATCGGCAGTGATCACTGCTGAATCAGAAAGACTTACATAACACTAGTTGCGAAACCTTGAAACTCAGGGCAACAAGATGCCCCTGTCTGTCTTAGGTTGTGTGTTGGCCTTGCTTTGATTCCAAATAAAAAGATATTCTTTTTCTTTCATCTGAGAGAAAGCTTCCTTGCATTTAAGTATTACTATCTACCTTGTTTTTTTTCTTCTTTTAGGGAGTTTGCAGTTTATCCTCAGCTTATCCTCAAGCTCTGGAACGGGCCCTGCACCGCCGGTATGGCTCTCTGAACCGACAGCCACAGCTGCACACCGATAACTTGTCATTGCCTTCCCATGGTAATGGGGGGAATGATCGAGTTATTAACGTCCTCAGTATTTGCCATTCAGTTCTAAAGGAAAGGAGGCCAAATTGACCACAGGCCCTGAGGTGGGACTGCACACAAGTATGTTCTGCTTTCCTCTGAATAAAATCAAACCATACAGTCAGAGCAGAAATGATTTTACCATACAGCAGAATCACAAGTCTCACTTTTATATCACCATCCATCATGGGAGTCTATATTGAATTCAACAGGGAATCGGTGGAACATCAGGAAATGTTTATAACCAAAACACGCTTGATGGTATAAAATAAGGACCAGTGTAATGAAAGAAGGTCAAAGTTTTCACTTATCCAGTGAAACAGCATGACATCTATTTATGGACTGGTACAAAATTTGTTACAGATATTCATGATTCCCAGTGTATGAAGCCTAATGACTTTTCAACCCCTTCATAGTAAACATATGTGGCGAGATTCCTCATCTATTGGATGATTGCACTGAAATTTGGTACAGGTATTCATGTTCCCCGCAGGCTGGATTGTTATAATTTCAGGGATCCCATGACTTTTCCTTGAGTGCCATCATTATATTAAAATTTTACTTATTACAATACTTTGGTTTATGATCAAACATCTGCAAAACCAATGAAATTCCGATCAGCCTCTTCTGTACTTTGTGTTTATTACTGTTTAACGAAAGTTTGCATGCTAACACAATAAAACTGAATTATACTTTCTACATATGAGCATGTTAACATTTTCAGTGGTACCATATTAGTGTGATGACATTAACTTCTAGCTCAAAGGACTGCTGTGTCTCAGTACAGCATCACACAGATGCTAGCGTGTCAAGGACTGTGACATATCGCCTATTGTGCAATGACTAAAATACTTTATAGTAACCAAAAATTTATAAAAATCTGTCTTGCAATAAATTGTAAAATCATTCACAGATTTTCCTTCAGAATCCAATTTAGTCAAATGTTTATGACATTGTGTTGAGTCTGGACCTGGTTTATGGTTTTTCTTATCATTTTATTCTTCTTATGTGCAGTATTTATCAAAGCAAAACCATTTGGTTGTGCAGACATGATGTCAGAAAAAAACAAAATGGTAATATGGTGTGAATTTTGAATGGTTAAATGTTTTCATCCACCCCCCCAAGGGCAAGCATGATAAATAACAGTCAAACTGCTTGTTATTATTCCAAAATATAATAAAGGACAAGCATGCCCTTTGTCACGCTCACTGGTGAGGATACTGTCATAAATACAATAATCCACACATATATCAGCTATTAGGAGGAAATAGAGGTATATAGGGTCAATGTAGAATCTCTCAAATTAGGAAATAGAAAATGTGAATGAGAGGTAGGTTGCAATCTGAATACATAAAGAAGGTCTTCAAGAATTAAAACTCACAGGACTGCTACACTAAACATATTCAGAGAGTAAAGTTGAAAATTCATGTGTCTTTCTACTCATACACATAATTACATACTTATTTGTGCCCCCATATACCATGCTCAGATACCATGGTCAGCACCAGCTAAACATCTCAGAGGAGTTCAGCAGGTAGGGCAAATACTGTTTTAGGGCCCACCACTGAAATCTCCAGGGCTTTGCAGCGCGTCATTGGCCCAACGCTTCAAAACACTTCCCAAATCCTAGAGATCACCCTGAGAGGGAACATCTGTGGGCTGGGACGGGCTACAGATGAGAACAGACTGCGCTGTGTGTGCATGTGTGTGAAATAGAGATTGTGGTCATGTGTGGTTGAACGAATAGGCGGGTAGGTTATGATTAATGTCAAACAGCATTTAAGTTTATGTATGTGTAACATGTATAACTCCTTCTGTGGACACCTAATTACTGGTATTACTATTAGTGTGTTGCTGTATCAATGTGTGTGTGTTTGTGTGTGTGTGTGTGTGTGTGTGTGTGTGTGTGCGTGCGTGCGTGCGTGCGTGTATGCGTGCGTACGTGCGTGTGTGTGTCTCTGACTGTGTCTGTCATGAAGTGGCACAGTTTCGATTCCCTAAAATCATAAGTCACCAGTTGCTGGGGAAGGCAAGCCTGTTCAGGGTATATAATTCTGTAACTGGGATCACATTGTGAAAAGAGCAAAAGGAGGTGTGTGAGTATCCCCATGATGCCATCATTACTTTTGTTCACATTTTCAAAACAATAGCAGTACTGCCAAAGCAACAAATGAATTGACAAAGCTAACAGATTAATTCTGTTCTCTTCTGATGGGGTAATGCTTTATAATCTGTGAGAAATGTTTTAAGATAGAACTATCAACCTGTTGTTTTCAAATACTCAGGTCTTGGTACATAAATTGTACTGCATGTTGCACTCAGTTTAAGTACGGGCAATAAAATGCATAAAACACAGACTCATTTATTCTACATGGGCATGTGCAGTAGAGCTATCCGTGTTTCAGAAAGTCATCTTTGAATGATTTGCCTCAACTTGTGTAGAACTGAAGTTTTTCCATTCATTTGAGGTGCTCTCAATGATCGCTTGGGTGACAATCTAATGTTACTCCAGAAGCTGCATTTTTCAAAGTCAGAAAGTAGTCTGACTGTCATTCACAATATTTGCACCAATGACGGTGAAACCAAAATTGCTTCCACACATTATTTTACATTACTTAAAAGGTTTGTTTTCATGATTATCCCTTCAGTACGGCTTAGTAGTTTTCTACTTTTTTGCAGGATTGAGGAGAACAACAATAGCCAAGGGCACTGACAACAGATCAGAATGACATTAATGTGCATTTTAGAAAAGCTCATAGCTTGTTAACTTTAAGTTTTTAGTGTTGACAGAACCATAAAAGAATGGGAATTGGAGTGGCCAATTAAATAAGAAAATGAGAAAAGCCACACAGGTGGAGACTACAAATCTCACACAGAAAAGTCCCTAACCAAGTGCTTTTAGTTGCTCGAACAAAATCACAACTAACCAGCTGGAAAATTGTAAAAAGCTCATATGAGTTATTTTTTGGGTGAAAAATGTTCAGTGACAAAGCAAAACTATTGGATCGGTTTTGTTGGAAAACTCATTTCATAATAATATCATAAATCCTCACTGTAAACCCAATTCACACACATTGAAAACACAAAAAAATACACAGTGCACGATGGAGCATATCACATCGCCTTCACAAGAAGTCTACACACAGCATGCATTCAAACAACACATGCACACTACACACTCAGCTCACACACACTGAACATACTTTACACTCTGATCACTGTACATCCAGCACACTGCCTGCAAACATACCATACCCGCAAATCCATCTGCACATGCAGTGCACACCACCCACACGAGCTGCAACTGCAGCCAAGACCAACTCTGACTGACAGCTTAAGCAGATTCAGCCTATCTGTTCCCATCAGGTGTGATGACTGTCAGGCTAAGGGGTTAAATCCAAAACTCCACTCTAAACAGAGAAACGGCGTATGTTTAAACAGGTCATTGCCAACTAGCCAAGCAAAGCACGACTCTGTGGCCACCTCAGCAAACAGCTCGATTAAAAGGATTTACCAATGATTTCTTGGTTAAAGTTACAGTGGAAATATTTGGACAAAAGGCTGCTATCAACATGAATTACCACTGACGTGTTTGCACGTTTGAAAAAGAAGAAAGGAAAGAAAGAATGCTAAACTTAGTGAAACCTAAGAATAACAAGAGAGAAAGAATGGGAGAAAGACAGAAAGACACAGCGGGGATGAAAGAGGGGTGCAGATTTTATGAGGGGCTATGGACATCCCCGATGTGCGTTTCTCGAT
The DNA here is from genome assembly GCA_016859345.1 of Istiophorus platypterus. Taxonomy (NCBI): domain Eukaryota; kingdom Metazoa; phylum Chordata; class Actinopteri; order Istiophoriformes; family Istiophoridae; genus Istiophorus; species Istiophorus platypterus. The sequence goes on from CM029127.1 coordinate 8,270,135, forward strand.
GGGAGGCGTGTTGGATCCTGGTTACACTCTATGTGGTTTTCCCAAGGCCAAGCAGATCCAGCCTGGCCCACCTCTCTCTCATAGACACATAGAGCTACACACTGCTATTCGGAGAGGAGGGAGAGCCAGGGTTTTCCTGTTCATGTGGAAAAAAAGGAGGGAAGAAGGGGAGAGAAGAATGAGCAGAGGTAACCCTAGCCACCGAGGTGGCCCTATGGTGGGCTCCAAATCCTACTATTCTCCTTCCTGAATTTCTAAGCCTACCGCACTTTCACAGACACATACGAGCGGGCTGAACATGTGGGGTGAGGCACAGTGCATGGACGTCGGTTGGGGTGGGGTCTGGACATTGCTAAAGCCTCTCCCTGTTTTTGACCACAGTTACGTTACATGCCAGCGGGTGTCTGGTTAAGAAAATAAAGCAGTGCGTGGGCCCTTTCCAGTCTCGTATATAAAGCATATGTCTCCAAACACAGGAATCCAAATTCCAAAAGGCAGGAATTTAGCAGAGCTCTCAAGTTCTACTTCACTGAGGCGTGGAGCTCTTTCAATCCAAAATGTGATTAACTCCCATACAAATTATTTCAAAAATAGCAAGAGCACAGGGCCTGATTTGCAGCATTGCAGGCTATTGGATTTAACTGTCCCTGTCAGACACAGGGATATTCATCTCCATCTATATCAGGTATTCTCTTTCTTTCCACCCTCTCCATCACTAATCTTCTGCTCTTTCCTCTCCACTCCATCTTCCCCTTTCTCCCTTTCAGTCTCTCTCTGGGGGACATTGTGCAGGCAGGCCTCCTTATTACTGCTCTGAAAGAGGGCCCACTGAGGAGGGATATGGATTCCATAAAGCACTCAGCTTTATAAATGTCTCCCAATCCACATTCAGCACCTGGCTAAATATTATCCCAGCAATGCTTTGGTCATATCCTCAGAAAAAAATTATTGTATTTACTCTGTCTGAAGAGAAATTCTCTGGAGTGATTAACGACATGCTGCTCACTTTTGTGCGTCTTCGAACTAAAACACATACCCAGTTTACAGTGATGATGGTTGTAGATTTACCACTCGAAAATGTTAGTGATTTTCTCATTTCTAGCCAGCAACCCTCATGTTTGCTGTGTTAAATGATGACTTCCATTTTTTTTTTTTCAGCTGTAGCTTGCTGGCTAATAAATTTAACATTTGCTCAGTGAGATGTTTGAAAACTCCATCCCCACCTGACTTCTCTAATGTTTCCAGCCAACTTGTTTTAAAATATGAACCCAATGAAAGGAATATTAAATATGATATGTAGCTACTTGATGGCTACATGCATGATATTGTGCTAAAAGACTGAGGATATAGCTGCAGTGTACAGCTGCATTCTTGCATTGCAGCTAGTTAGTACAAGTATCATACACATGAAATAAAATGTAAGCTCAGATTTAATTTGAACAGGAGATACTTGTTCACATTTTCAAACAGTGTATTTTCACTTATAAGAAAAAAAGATTTGAGGAAGATGATTAAACAGTATGTTTAGCAAATGTATTGCTATTTCGGTAAGACTGTTTGGCTGGCGTGGCTAGAGTGTACTTCCCCAAATTAGGTAAAGAAACTCTTAATGTCGATAATCTCTCTTACCATAAACCCATGCACACTACAACTACATGCAGAGAAATCCAAAGCTTGACTTTACTGCTCATGGTTTCTCAGCCAAGATGGGCAGCCACTGTTTAGGGGAGGGGTTTAGCGAATGGTCACTTGTGGGATTGTGAAAGAATCGCCCATTTTCAACTTAATGCAAAAAGCAACGCATCATGGGCCTCAAAACTAATTTTTTGAATGTTTGTAAGATGGGATTGAGAAAATGAATAGTTTAACTGGGTAACTGATGGAGCCTGAACAATTTTTTGGACGCCAGGGCTCCGGTCGGTTTGTTCGGCGCTTACATGACCCTCACCAACCACACAAAAAGTCTACACCCAAAGAGAATTCACAGGCTGGACAGAGGTGTATGGCCCCTCATGGTTACCTTGAGAAACAGTTAGGCTTCCTGACAGGATACCAAACCCCTGAGCGAATGCTTGCGAACACCTGTGTCTATATGACCTCTGATTTGCTTATCACAGTACATCTGGTACAAAGATGGATCATATGTTGGATCAAACTGGATGTCAAAAACATCCTGTTCCTTATTTTGATGGGTTGCGATGATGTAATGTGTTAGCAACAGCCCACCGAGACTTAAATGAAAACACACCATTTAATAAGGATCCTTGGCTACTGTGCATGAGAACCAAAGCTTTGCAACCAAAGCAGGTGACACTCTCAGCCTCAGCAACCCTCCGTTCCACATGGAACAGCTTATATTCAGTTTATGAGTGCCAGAATGCTTTGCATATGGAAGTATAACCACAGTCATGTTTTCTATGATTTTATGATGAGAATGTCTGAACTCAGAATGGACAAAGACAAATAGAAGAGGACTGAGACAGAAATTAGACAGAAATGAGGGATGGGAATCCCTTTTCCATTTTCCTTGATTGTTAAATAATCTATTAATTACTGAATGACATAAATAAGAACATTTCCCTGGCTTGCAAATCAAAGCCCTGTCAACAAGTCTTGTTGCTTCTGCTTTACAGTCAATCCAAGCCTGACTAGAAATTTCACATGAAGTCAACAGATCTCTATCTAGATTTGATTTGATAAATAAGATTGTCCCTTTAGTTCAATCACAAAACCAGGCACAGAAGTCAAACATGTTCATTTTTAATGGGCTTTGGCAGCTCAGAACTACAACAGAAAGCTCTCGGGTTTCCACAGCTGCACTCTGCACGGTTCACAATTTGTGAAACCGATTTGGAGGGATGGATCCAAGCTAGAGATGGATCCAGTGGACTTGATGCGACCTGGACTACCTCAGCCAGTGCACACTGACAGTGATGGAGAAGAAAAACAAAGGGCTGGAGGGAAGCAGAGGAATAGCAGAGGAAATGAATATCCTAGAGTAACACATGGTGTGAAATAAAGAAATGTCTCTCTCGCTGACCTCCTTGTGTTTTTCATTCCTCCCCTCTCCCACCTCCCTCTCAACCCCTTTCTCCCCCACCCTTTGCTTGCGCTCCATGCCGATTGAAATATGTAAGCATAATTGTATGGGAAATAGTATTGAGGGGTTTATGAAGGAAAGTGCATTTGGGCTTGGTCTGCTATGAAGTAGAAAAGCCATGAAGAGCAGCGAAAGGATTTATGCTGTGAAGATAAATTGTAATTATCACTTTGAAACTACGAGAGCATCAAGAAAAAAAAGCTGTGGGGGGGCTCAAGGATCCTCATTAAATGTTGTGTTCTCACCAAAGCTTGTCAAGAGAAGCCCATCAAGATCCCCATTTGAGATGGAATAATTAAATGAGATCCTGCATTACTGGTTTTTGGATGGATGAGGTTTACAATACCCGAACACTCTTCAACCATATTGTTTGTCAAGTGAAACCCTTTGTCCCTTCAGTTTGACAGGACACCTTTCGACTTTCACACTACTTTGCATACTGATTGCCCTTAACGGGCGAGTTAAGATGACAAAGTTAGCAGTTTTAACTTGTTTCTCAAGCCCTCCTCTCATCTTTACGTGATTACTTCTGACATTTTGTATGTTCAAGCAGCTGCAACTCGAGGAAAGATTGTTGAAAGTGTGTGTTCTTATCCCCATTTGAACAATTATTGCAACCTGCTCCACTCTGTGAAAACAAGCTTTTTCACCCGGTCTTTCTTCTCAGTGGAATCAAAATTTGTTAACATTGATCGGGGGCTACTGCAAGGCATAAAAGCAATAGACAGACTGACCTGGCCTGACATGGCCCCAGATAAGAATTTATATTTCCCACACCCATTTGGCAGGTCAAACAAGTGCATCCCACTTCCTTTTCCTACATCAACCTCATCTGTCAGCTGTGGCAGGCGTCGACATTTCTCCCACCTCAGTCTCTGGGTTTCCTGAAAGAGAAAAAATCAGACAGGAAACATTGTTACCATCCTCCATCCTTCCAACACGTGTCTGCTGGCAGATATAAAGTTCATTGAAGCAAGATAGCTGTGACACACATTAAATGCTGCAGATGTAATGTATTTCATATTAAATGACTCCATATTACTGACAAACACACACACATACACATACAGTCCTCTTTCCCATTCGAGTGAATGGGAAGATTTGAGACTTCTCAGGAAATGGAAACAATTATGCATTTCCTTGGAGCAATGGTTGGTGCTACAGACCTACTTGGCCTTTATAAAAGCAGTAGCAAGGGTGGGTCTACACGTGAAGTGTTCTCCCTTTCAACACGTTACACCATTATTGAGTTTTAACCAAGTGACACGGCTTGCATAAGTGCCTAAAATGTGAAAATGGAAATATCAGGTGTTGTTTTCCAAGCAGTTACTTGCATCTGTTTTTAGGTACAGTATACCTCTTTTAAAAATGAGGTACACAGCTCTATTAAGAGATGCTGTTGAATGACTCACATTTCGTGGAACTATCCACTACGCCTGTAAGTCTTTCCTTGCTGTTTCAAGTGTCTACGCCTTGCACCAGTGGCCACTGACTACAGTCATTCTGTTGTTTTCATCGTAGCCATAAATGTTGGCTTTCATGCTCACTGCCTCAGTTTCTGTTTTTTTGTTTTTATTGTGCCATGAAGTGATGATATGTGTGAAGAAAAAGACTATTCACTGCCTCCTGTTCCACTCTTTCCAGTCTTGTTCGTGGACTTGAAGGACCATACCAGTTGTAGTGTGCTTGGTTTATTTTAGCCAATTAGCTAAAAAATCACATTGCATCTCCTCCTTCTAGACAGCCTCTGATTTCTTATTTGTTCCTATGAGCTATAAAAATATTACATTTGCTTGATATATGTCATCACAGGACTGTTCATGGAATTAAAGAAACATACTGGTGTTTTTGGATGTTTGAGTCTATTAGCAACAAGCCACATAAAATTTCTACTTTTGAGGTAACCACTGTTTTCTTGATCGTCATATACGATAAAAAAAAAAAAAAAGTATTGCAAACTGATTCATTTGCAGAAAAAAAAATAAATGAATGAGCTACGTTGCCATTAAACTAGAATGTATGGTAATTATGAAAAGCATTATGTGCTATTTTTTGGTTGTTTTTGCATCAAAGTGTTGGGATTATTACTGTTCCGAAGAGTAGATCCCACTCCTGTCTCAAAGGTAGGAAACCAATCTAAAGATATATAAAATGCTTTGGAGATTATGCAGTATTTGTGTTGAACTGTATCTAAAAATGGCCTAAAACCTCCCAGACTAATGGCACAGTCCTTTGAAGCAACTCTACCTGAAGATTTACATGTATGTATTTGGCTCTACATTATATGTTATGTGACCATCATACGGTACATTGAGTATCAAGGTGTCGAGAGGTGCCTCATGTATCACAAGAAGCGTAGTGTTAGTGTTGTGGGCTGTGCGTGGGGGGGGGGCAGGGGTCACTGAGGTGTGAAGGAAGAGAGGGGGCGCTGGTTGAGGGAGGTGAAACCGTGATTGACAGCACCTTGTTATAATTACACACTTGTGTTCATTGCCAGATTTCTTCAGAACACATTCTACCCCTGGGTTATTATTTTGTTTTTTTCCTCTCCTCACAGTTGTACGCCAATCTCAGTTTTATATCCTCCACTGACATGTTTTCCCAAAGCTGGTGTTATTGCTAATATGGTTAGTGCTGGAAAACCAAACAAAGCATGACACAGCACTCCATCACCTGGCCTGATGATGTCATAATGTCATAACTATCCTGCTAACACTGTGGCCCCACCTACCCCCCAGCATGTGTCAAAGATTGGAGAGCCATGGGCAGGAGTGTGTGTGTGTATGTGTGTGTGCAAATCAGTGACATTATTGGAGGTTGAGTAGTGACAGGGCATGTTTTTAAGATCCCCCTTCATGTTGTAAAGTGGAACCAGACCATGCAGCACCAGAGCTGGGTGTGAATGGGGGGTTGTGTCTCTGAACAGTCCACTCTTTGAGTTTCCAGGTCCAACCTGGTAGATCAAGCAGTCATGATAGGGGTGTCGCCATTGGGACAGTGACGCAATTTTCGCAGTTTTGCCCCTGTACATGGCCAGAATGGATTTGAGGCAAACAAATCAAGATGTGTCTGAAGTATAGTCTTTCAGCTTTATTTTAAGGGGTTTGACAAAAATTTTGAATTAACCATTTTGGAATTATATCCGTTTTTACACAGTCTTACATTTTCTGAGGATCAAAAGTAATTGGACAAACCGACACAATTATAAATATAAAATCTGGAAAGAACCTTCTTTGCAGTCAGTGGATGCCTAAAGTCTGGAACCCATGGACATCACCATATGCTGAGTTTCCTCCCTTGAGATGCTTTATCAGGCCTTTATTCTAGCTCCATTCAGTTTTTGCTTGTGTGTGGGTCTTTCTGCCCTCAGTTCTGTCTTCAGTGAGTAAAACATGTTTAGTTTAGTTGAGGTCAAGTGACTGACGTCTTTGTCTTGTGAAGCTCTTTTGTTGCTTTCACAGTATGTTTTGGGTCAATATCCATCTGTACTGTAAAGCACGATCCAATCCATTTTGCAGCATTTGGCTGAATCTGAGCAGATAGTAAAGCCCAATACACTTCAGAATTCATCCTGCTGCTTCTATCAGCAGTCACATCATCAATAAACACCAGTGACCTGGTTCCATTGGCAGCCATAGATGACCATGTCATAACACTGTATCCCCCATGTTAGACAGATGATGCGGTGGCTTTGGATCATGAGCCGTTTTTTTCCTTCTCCATCCTCTTCTCTTCCCTTTATCCTGGTAAAAGTTAATCTTGGTTTCATTCGTCCAAAGAATTTTGATCCAGAACTGTTCAAGCTGTTTTAGATGTTTCCCAGCAACGTCTAATCTGGTCTGTCTGTTCTTGAGTGTTACCAGTGGTTTACACCTCGTGGTAAACTCTGTGTTAACATTCATCAAGGCGTCTCTTGACTGTATACTATGACAATAACAAACCTGCCTCCCGGAGAGTTTCATTATGATCATCCACTATGGTCGTCTTCTGTGGTCTTCCAGGCCTTTTGCTGTTGCTGTTGCTGAGCTAGCCAATGCTTTTCCTTCTGTTTAAGAATGAACCAAATTGTTGACTTGGCAGCTCCTAAAGTTTCTGCCATCTGCCTGGTAGGTATGGTTTGTTTTTTCAGCCCAATAATGGCCTCCTTCATTTGTATCAACACTTTTGTGGAACAATTATTAAGAGTCCCCATAAACAGCTACCACATGCAGATTCAATACCTGGAATCAACTCCACATCTTTTTATCTGGTAAACATGTCATGAAATGATGAGTGAACAGGCCACACCTGGAAAACATCAACTGTTAATTGTCCCATCATTTTTGAGCCCCTGAAAAAAAGGGACACTGTTTAAAATTGGCTGTAAACATTTAATTCAAAATTTTTGAAGTAAAGCTGAAAGTCTACACTCCAATCACAACCTGTTGAAACTGTTTCAAATCCACTGTCGTGGTGAACAGAGACAAAATTAAAAAAAACATTGTTTCACCGTCCAAATACTCATTAACCTAACTGTAAATTATAGCAACATCAGTGGGATAGTTTATGAGTTTTGTACCGGCTGCAGAGATAGGAACTTTTTTGTGTCACATAAATCACAAAATTCCCACCAATCAAATTATTGTACTGAAGTTTTTCCAAGTTCTACTAAAAATGTTGTAAAAACAGTGGATCAGTTAAAAAAAAACAACAAAAAAAAAAGACAACACAGTTCATATTTACTTTAAACAGAGTCTCTTAGTATAATTTAGCAAGAGTCTGCAGTCATGGAATTGAGGTCGTAATTAAGTACAGTGGTGTTTTGGGAAAAAAAAGCTAACATAATCATCATGCTAACAAGACTTGACAATGCTTACACTGATATTTAGTGGGTAAAATGTTCACTATGTTCACCACCTGTGTTCAGGGCTTTAGCAACAGTACATGACATTTGTCATGGAAATCATCCAATAGCTATAAAGACATCTCATACAAAACCACAAATGCCAACCTCATGGTTGTGCGAGAAGAAAATCAAGGGGATCATTAAAGTCACTAGGATTTATCCTCTGGGGACCACAAGTGTCTGTAAAAAATTTCATGGTAAGCCATCCAAAAGTATTTTGGATATTTTAGTTTGGATCAAAGTGGTGGAATAACCAACTGGCAAACATGCCTTCCCTAGAGCCATGCCATTAACATGGCTAAAAACTATGTGATCGGCAAAGACTGTGCTTCTAATGTTATTTTTATTATCAAAAGTTTTGCATTAGTAAGGTTTCATACTACTGTTTGTTGCCTTTACATAGATTCTGATCGATTCTCAGATTTTAAGAGGAATAAATAGCATTTATAGAAACACTTTTAAAAAGGGAAGTCATGTTAAATTCTTCATTTGTGTTTAGAATATTAGGTGTTGAAGAAAAAATTTGGATAAACTGCTGTGTTGATAAAGCCACGAACTAGTTACTTGTGCCAGATAAACATACTTCCTAAAAGAAAATGTCATCACATTCATCCTGGTAATTGCATGTCCTCAATTCTCACAGCATCATCTATTTTGCACTCGTTCACACAGGCCAAGAACCAGATAAAACAGAGAAGGACAAAGGAGAGATAAAAGTGAACGAAAAAATGTGAATGTTGGATGCTCCCTCACAGTTCGAGTCATGCTTTTGTCTTCCAAAGCACATCTCAGAGGACATCCAGGTTTCATTCACTCAGCTCCATTGGTTTTTATGTCCACTGAAAACGTCGCCATGGTGCGTGCTGTGTATGGCATGCAAAAGAAACCAAATGTGGGTTTCTGAAAACAGATTGTTTTCCTTTGTTTTTCTGGAATACAATTTTGGTTTAACTGATCATAGTTGAATATCTGTATCAAAGAAACACTTTCATAGAATTAAATGTGGGGAAATCTGAAATTATCATTTGATCTCAAAACATTAACAAAAAAATCGGTTCATAGTTACGGTGAAACGTAAACCAAAGTGTGCTTAGATGACAGTGGCTGAAATCACAAACCCAGAGGGGAATCTCACATCGTAAGAATCTGCTACTCAGTGAAAACAAGAGACGCTTATGCTGACATGAGAAATACTTTTGGTCCAGTAAGACCTGAAAAAAACAATTTGATATTTGCGTGTGGAGCTGTTTGTGGCTATGTGTGGTGGTAACTTGGCCACAATGATCAAAATCTGTGTGGCTTTTTAATTTTTTTTCCTGCATGAAACCAAACCATATGGTAGTCCTTTAACTGGCTAGCCGATGTGGATGTTGATAGACATAGGGCCAGACAGTGACCTGCAGCATGAGAGGCCCGGAAACCATCCAACAAAATGCACACAGCTTTTTGACAGGCTTCTCCCTCTTTCTCTCTTTATCTGTCCCTTTGGACCAGGACCATGGGAGTGTTTTGTCTGGGCCAGATTTACAGTAGATCTAAGCACCATTTAGCCCAACCTGGCTGGCTAATTGGAAAAAGGTTCGTACGTTATGAGGCCTGCGGAGAGCGCTTTCAGCACCTCCGCATCGAATGAGTAACAAAGTCCCACAAGGAGACACATAGGTGAAGCAGACGCACACATGTACATGTGTGTGGGGATAAATCCTCTAAAGTACAGTAAGTAAGCACGCAGACGTAAAAATATCACATTTTAAAGGGCATTAAAATTAATAAGAGCCTTTGGCAAAGTGCTCACAATACTGAATGACATGAGCAAGGAAATGGGAAAGGCAAAGTTAAATATTCAGCTACGTATTTGGCGTGAACACCGCCCTTTGAGAATACAATCACATTTTGCATCCCAAATATATAGATGCATGTGTTTTATGTGAAGGCAACATGCATGTATACATGCCCTCTTTTTTTCCTCTCAGTCACGTGTGAAGTTAAACTCCTTTCTGCATTAAAAACATCCTCTCTTGTGCTCAGAAACCCACATTGTTAACACAAATCATACTGTAGTTAGATCCTGTTATAGCTGCATGTTCCCCAACACAGTGCATTTTGTAACGCCATTCACCTGGAAGCACCTGGAAACTTCATGCCATTTTATTGATTTTCAGGCATTACAATGACTGAGAAAATAACTTCTGCTGTACTGGATGTGTGAACACTCCACCTTTGACAAGCAATTTTAAAGCTACTGTGCCTATAATCTCACTTGACCTTAGATTTCCTTCATGGATCAGTGGAGAGACACGGTCTGCGCTTAGCCTGTCCAATAAATACGGCCCATTACATAAATCTCTCATCACCCTGAGGTCTTTGTGTCTGTGCTCAGCACGTGAACAAGAGGTCTTGAACCTGGCAAGAACAGAAAGGCTTTGAAGACTTTTAAAGTTGGGCAAACTCATCACCACAGACTCCAATACATTCCAATAATGGGATTGAGAAACACTACACCTGATGCAAATAATACCTCAAGTGACAATGAGCAACTATCTCGCCATGTCATTAATAACAAAAGGTTAAAGATTAGAAATGATAGAATGATGCCTTCAGTAGCTGAGTTACAGCTTTACCTTTGCAAATTATGAGTTACTTGTCATAGGACAAGTTCATGATTTTCATTAACGACACTAGTGGTGTGGCTCTAGAGATGGGAGTCATTAAATTTAGTACAGGTATCAATGGAGCCCAGTGGGAGAATCCTAATCACTGTGGTGATCCCTTGACTTTTCATTTTGCACTACAGGTGAAAATTATCTTCCTTCAGTACTTTTTTTGACCAAAGCTAATGACATTTTAAAAATACAATTGCCTTACTTTAACATTAATCAGAACACCTAGTCTGTTCTCTCCTGTTAGCGTGGCTGCTTGTAAATGAGCCACATAAATACTACAAAATAAGATACCTTGTCTGAGATTTAATTAATTCAGACATATGACATGTTAGCTGTAATTTATTCAGTGTTTGGAAGTCTCAGCCTTAATGTCCACATAGCAACCTGTTATAGCTGAGTGGCCTTTTTCTTTTTTTTAGTACAATTCCAAGTGCATTCTCATCTTTGATTAAAAAAACACCAGCATCTGCTGTCAGTAATGTTTAAAAACAAACTGTCTAATTACATGATAAATATTATAATGATACATGATATACAGTATATGATTTTCTTTTTGCTATGGTGCAGGTAAGTGTGTCTGATTGGTCTTGATAAACATAGGATATATGCTTTAATGTAATCACACCTAACTTGCATTTTATTTTTACAACACTTCAAAGATTCCGTAAAATTTGCTCAACAGTTGGATGGAAATATAGTTAATAATATAATAATGCCTCATAACACATCTCTCACATTTGGGATTTGCCATAAATCTCAGTCTACCCTTCAGATTCCTGTTTCACTTTCCAGTGTGACAGCTTGAGGTGTTTTATATGGAAAGTCATACTCACAGACCTGAAATGTCTTGCCTCCATAATAGCACATCCAGACCCTTTACAGTTGCACTGCCTGGTGTGAGAGGTGCTTGTAGTGGGAGGATAATAAATGAGTTGCTGAAGACATAAAGCCTCAGAGCTGGTGTATAGATTTATGCTGTGATATTATCTCAGATATCATGCTATAAAAGTTAGACAGATTGCCTGCTTGGGAGATATGCGTCATCAAAACTACTTCTCTCCAATCAGTGTATGGTGTGTGTTTTGTCACTCCAAGAGTTTAATGTGACACACGCACAAACACGCACAAACACGCACACACGCACACACACCGACACACACACACAGGGTCGGTTCATGCTTGGCAGTGGTGAGCGGAGATATCCCGTCCAGTGCAGATGGTGTGCAGCCTCTAGGCAGCCCTGTGCTCTGGGAGGGAAGCCTGGTTTGATTTTAGTCCAGGGCAAACCAGGACTTTCACATTCCTGCTTTTCAATTGGAATTAACATATTTGTTACTGCCTGGGAGACTGATTTAAATATATGCTTACATATGTGCATTTGGAGGAAACAGCCCTGGAATAATGTAGTCGAAGGTTAGGTGCCGCTTGCCCTCAGGGCTAGCTGGTGTAAAATTATACATGACACTTTTTTTTCTCTTTCTCCTCACTCCATCTTTAAGTGATGCCTTTCCAGGCTGGAAAGTTCTGCTGCTGTTACATAAACCCCAACTCAAGTGGCGGCAGGGTCAGGAAAAAAGGGAAGGTTGAAGAAAAACAAGACAAAAGTTGAGGTTATTGTGGGAAAATGAGGCACAAAGATAAAGAGGATCTGGAACGGGTAAAACCTGTATCATCAGGAACGTCTAAAAACTCTTCATCAGATCCTGGAGAAAAGAGGAAGAACCAAAGAGCAGGAGGAAATTGGAAGCAGAGTGAAAGCAGCTTAGCAGCTCCCATCCAAAAAGCCTGGAAGAAAGGGAAGGAGGAAAAAGTAAAAACAAGGCATTAAATGGCTCGGCGTCATCCAGGGCTCCAACTGAAACCCTCCTGGAACCAGTCAGGTCACTGCTAATACAGAAAAGAGACCCAGCTTTGAACCGATTTCAACCTCACATGTCTTCCTGCTGAAAAGATGTTTTCTTTGTTAACACAAATCCCTTGCGACACTGGTGATTCCAGGATTTTTTTTTTTGTACAGGTTTGCTGGATCTGATCCACACTTTTATTTTTGAGCTTGGAGTGGTGTGTTTCGCCAGTTTTGTTTCTCGTCTCATCCTTCCTGCCAACACTCATGATGACCCAAACATAACTTCAGGAGGCCTAAAAACTTCTCACTTTCTGTTGGATATACAGTCCATGCTAAATGGCTGAGCAAAGCATGAGTTATTAGATTTATAGGAAGTGCTCAACAGTTTGTCTGGAAGTGGGTGATGATTCATAATCCAAATGGCTTGCAGATGTTGTAGCAGATTTCAGTGGGTACATACTGTGACTGTATACCAAATCAAATCATAATTACCTCTCAAAACCACATCCATATCTATTTACTGAGGTGTTTATGCACATTAATGCCAGAGAAACATCACTATGAACCACAAAAATCACACTTTCGAAGGGTCTTTTAATGGACTAGTGCAGAGCCTGTAAATTACGCAACAAGAAGTCTTCTGTTCATGCGAGCATCTTTTCAGGTGCACACCAGCGACAGGCTCATTAAATCAACCATCTCTTCCCACCACTTCACTGCCGGGGAACATTATTCAGGCTGTCTGGAGTTTTGTTTTTTTTGTTTTTTTTAAACCACGAACACACTTGTTTGCTGACTCACTGCATTCTCTTCTTAAGGAGTGCTGTCCATCATGCTGTCATCTCCGCTCTTTCCACTGACCAGACAAAAAACACACACTCCGGAAACCTCTGGAAATCCTGGGTGACTGCGTCTTCAGTCAGCCCTTACCTCACCTGAGAAACAACACATTTCCCATCAGACAGAGGACATTCCCAAGCATTTGACTATCACACATCTTTTCTTTGATTTAGAGAAGGCTGGATTACCTCGAGCACATCAGCAAAACATTACTAAGAAAATGGAAAAAGATGGAGGGACTGAAACAATGAAAAATATTGAGAAAATAAAGTGGGAAAACAGAAATGGATTAAGTGGAGGTAGAAAAAAGGGATGTAGTATTAAATAAGCGCAGGTCAATACCAGGCTGTGCACTAGGCTTTACTGTCACAGCGTGCCTTTCACCATTTGTTTCCCATAAAGGCCACATGGAAACGTTTAGTTGGCTTAAAGCAGATCGGTGCACATTGTCTTGGGCCCATAACATTTGCTACTTGTTTTCAGGTCTGTCCTAATAAAGTTTTCTAAAAACTATAGAAAGCTGCAATAAATAATATAAATAATAAAATCGTAAAATCATAAAATATAAAATAAAAGCAGTGTGCTTGCCAATTGGAGACACTGAACAAACTATGTCTGCGAGTTGTGAATGATGGGAAATGTTTATCTCCCAGAGTGCATCTGCACGTGTGTGGTTTTAACAACTATGGGAGAGAGAAAGGAGAAGGGAAAAAACAATAGATAAAAATAGCACCTTCAAAGCAATTCCTCGTGGCTCAGGGAGAGTCTAATGTTCCTCAACAACAACTCCTTTTTTTTGTCTCCTGTGTTTTCATTCTGCGACAACATCTGCAATCTTGCATAGGGAATAGAAATCACAGATGGACAGGTTATGAGGAGTGAAGTCATAACAGAGCATTAGTTAGTTTGTAATCTTCATATTTTCTTGTGTAATGGATAAAACTGTGGAAACACTCAACTCAAAACTCTCACTAGACACACCTGTAAGACTATGAGGGCTGTGAAACAGAAAACGGCCTTTTTTCATGTTTGGACAAGGTCCTTCTAATGTGTACTAACACATATTCGTGACTACAGTGGTCGTAATAAATTCATCCTCCCTTTGGCGTCCGTGTACAGTACACATGCATATATATGTGTGTATCTGTCAAGTCAAATTCTTGTGAACATACTGCAGAGTGAAGCAGTTTTTCACAAATACACAAACCCAGCTGTCCATTCATCCCCCAGTGGTATAGGGCTCTAATTCTGACAAATCATTTACATTGAGCTTCTGCACAAAAACTATTTCCTGCCCCTCTTTCCATCCAACATCCACAGCTCAGGCCTACAGGGTGCATAGATATGTGCACATAATGTGTTGAGAGCTCACCTAATGGCCAATCCAGCTTATTGCATGCTGACGGCCCTCGTGGGGCTTCCACTTGCCCCTCTTTATCCTTTTAAATGAGCAGCATCCCAGACAGAAGTGGGCAGAGGCTTAAGACAGTATATAATGTGAAGAAATCTCATACTAATACATCTTCCCCAGGATTATAAAGTACAAAGACTGCATGTTGTCATCATTTGTCTAATCTTGAGCCAAATCAAAGCCAGAGTCCACAAATTGGCATCAGCCAGTCTTCTCAACTACTGCAAATAGTCTGCTCTTTCTATACTAATAATCTGAAAATTAACCTTTTAATTATGTTTTCTGGCAACTCTGGCCTCTGCTCCGAAAAATAAGGGACTACATTTCT
Organism: Istiophorus platypterus; assembly: GCA_016859345.1. NCBI lineage: Eukaryota > Metazoa > Chordata > Actinopteri > Istiophoriformes > Istiophoridae > Istiophorus > Istiophorus platypterus. The sequence goes on from CM029127.1 coordinate 8,285,208, forward strand.
CCCAAATTATCCATCTTTAGCCAAAAAATGCTAAATGTAAATAACTAAAGCCACATACTGGGGGAACAATGCAGCCAACAGCTAAGGAATGTAATGTACACAGCAACCTCTGCTGGATGTTGAGAGAATATAACTTCAAATGCCTGTATACTGAAACTGTAAAACCAAAACTGGGCTCATGTAATTGCAGATATAAAATAGGATGTTTAGAAACTGAATGTTTCCAGCAGCTAATAATTTACAAACTTCTCCAAAAGGAAATCCCTATCTGACAATCTCAGAAAGTGCTTTCTTATGAGTTTTTGTACAAATGTTACTGTTCTGTTATACAGTAAACCAAAAAGACAAAGGAAAGAGAAAAACATGGGTAATGTTCTCATACTATCCAGAACACATTTTTGCCTCTAAATCAGGACCAGAGATGATTTGTGTGTTGGTGTGTGCATGTGTGAATAGCCGTCTGTTTTTACTTATTGATGAGGTGTGCAGTGGGCCTAAATGACAAGTTGTGTTCGTTACTTCTGGGTGATGGAAAGCCATTCACAGGTGTGAAAACCAGAACCTACCACTGTTGACTCTTAGTTACGCAGCCTCTCCGTCCTCTGCGCACACACACATTGCAACCACAAACACACAGATTCCTTCCATGTACCCTGAACAAACATAAGAGAGAAATTAGGTCTGTTATTGTTTGCCTTTGCAGAGTGGCTGCAGTACTCCAAAAGAAATAACACTCCCATGGCACACTGAAGCAGAACTAACGAGATGGTACAGAGGACACAGTATATGTGTGTGTGTGAGTGTGAGTAGTTAAAACTGTTCCAGGTCTCCCAACAGGCACGTTATGAAGTGTCACCTCTCTTAAGTTTCAAAAACACAAGAGAAAAGAGTCATATCTAATATGTTGCATTTATTTGACATATGTATCCACATAAATTAACATGCCTGGCAACTGGCAGCAATAAAGAATGTGATTTTATAAAAAGAAAAAAAAAGGGAAAAAAAAGAAAAAAATGAAAACATTACAATGTAGGGCTTTCTAGCCTTGCACCATAAAGAATATCAGCTCATGTATGCCCAAATAAAAACACATCCTTCATCTGAGAAATAGGACAGAAATTCTAATGTGAAATGAAAAAAAAAATTTCCATGAGAGATGTTGACAGATAAATGGTCCGAGGCATACTACACTGACAGCTGTCATCGGGGAGAAACTCTCAAACTGGACCGCAGATCACTCAAGACTTTTATTTTGTCACCCATAAAATATAAAAAGGTAGCAGAGCCATGTTATGATCTTTTGTTGTGTTTCAATAGTGTGCAGTTTTTTTTACCTTTGGGATGAATCTCAATAATGTCTTCTAGCTCCAAGCATCCTTCTCCAAACACGGATAGAAAAAAGGAGTTGAAGATACTAGAAACTGAATGTTTTTATAATATCAGCCTTGATTCCTTTAAAAATTTTAATGTGAAAAATCCAGACTATGATGTTAATGCAAGGTCTTTTAACTCAAGACAATATTCAGGATTTAAGGACAGGAAACATGGCCATTGAGATGTACCACTCAGCTTGAAGTTTGGAACTGGGGTTTGTTCATCCTCTCAGTCTGTAAGTGAAGGTGTTCCTTGCACAATTTCTCCTTCATTTCCCTTATTCATCTCCTGCTGGGAGATTTTCCTCAATTCTCTTGATGAACTTCATGCGGATTTCTGTAACGTTGTCCCCTCTCAGAGTGTCCTGGACAAATCTCACATCCACTGCCATCTGGACCTAAAACAGATCCAGAATCAGTTACAATTCCATGAACCAGAACATACACCGCAAAGCCTTTTATCCTCTTTTGTTCATGTTTTATTTATCTAATGATATACTGTTCTGATTCATTTACCTGAATTGTTTATTATTAGTGGTTGTAATTTGGTTGAACTGTGGCCACGTTTATCATAACTTTTACCAGATGTTACAAATACAGAATCTAAAAATTTCAGAGACCGGTGGTCTTTCTTTTCCTCCTTAGAATAAATGTGTAACATTTTGCAAAGGAGCCCCCAAAACACAATCAGACTGTGTAAATACTTGGAAGTGTTGACTTTACCATCTCCAGGGCTCCTCTGAGGACACCACACAACAGGTTTGAGTAGATCAGCGTGCTGTGGTTATCCGGCAGCTCCACAAAGTCTACCAATGGGTTATTCTCTAAGATGAGGGAGAATTCATCTCCTGCCGGGCTCCAATTGGTCACACTGGGGGTGATCCCCAGGTACATCTTAAATGCAACCTAACAATAACCACAACATGGTGAGGAGTGGACAAAAAAAGCAAGCACAGTGCAAGATTACACAAATAAAAACTGTAAAGTTTAAATGTATATTAGTTTATCTGAAGTTCCCCATCCCATTGAGATAAGCAAGATTTTTTTAGATTTTTGTCAGCAACTCTTTACTAATTCCCACTGCTCCAAAACTAATTAGTTTGCACCAAAGGAAATCAGCTGCAGTGCCAAAATTCATGCTGCCAGATTTTTCTATCATATTATATTTGCAGATTCCTCAAGACACATGTTGAATTGAACTGAAGGATCATTATCTGTCCTCTGAGTCCATTGTTATTTTTGGGCTCAAGAGACACAAGTGGAACAGTTTACACACACCCAATGTTCTGCTCTGTCCTGTCCAAAGTTTCAAAGGTTTTAATTATTTGGGATCTCTCCTAATGTCAGCTGAGCCTGCAGATCACTGCCAAAGCAGGCTAACTTATCCACTTACAAAATCAAATGAATATTATTCAGATCTTCCTTCATTTTTTTTCACATTAAAATTCATCATCATAATTCCAACTGCACCAGTCCACTCAGTTACAACTAGGCAGATTTTTTTCACGTGTATGTAAAATGGTTGCGCCCAGTAGTCCATTCTGACATAAACATAAATCTTTCAAATACGGAAAATAGAATAATAATGACACGATTCTGGATCTGTAGCTGTATAAAATGTCTTTCTGACCACATAATGGACATCTTCCGAATATATGTTTAACTGAAGGAAACTGAGGTAAATCCAGGGTTTGGCTAAAGGTCATGGATTTATCCTGAGACAAAACTGTCACTGTGCCTTCCAAACCACTGTCCCATAGTGGTCCTTCATTTACAGACATCACCCTTCACTTCATGATCATGAGCCAGTTCCCTGAGCTAGTGTTGAATTACATCTGCAGTACGACTTTCCAAGCAAGCAGCAGTAACACCTTGAAATCAGCTGGAGGGCTGAACACTCAATCAGGCCTTTGAGCAGCCTTCATTGTAAGGACCTGTCTCTTCAGGCCAAAAAAGACAGAAAAGAAGACAGTACAACATATCACAACAGTAATATGATCAGCCAGGTGATTCAATAATGACAGGACTACTGACTCATTTCAAGGTAGACATGTTAAAATTGTGCTAGAGTTTTTCCAGAGATTAACTGAGAGGACATGAGCATGGGGAGTAAAGCAGAGAAGGGCTATCACTTAATTACAGGAGCCCTTTTGGTGAGATTATATTTTCATTGCACATGTAAGTGAGTCCTCACCTTCTAAGGTAACCACACAAAGCACAGAGGAATGTGATCTTGGCCTCAAATTCAGGAAAATGCAGACTACTGCTTTCTGGAAATTTTCTCATCTACTCGGTCACAATCATCAGTTTTCCCTCCTCCCCCTCCCACCACCCTTCCCTTCTTTCTTTAATCATTTCTTTAACGGTGTTTTATCAAGTTCACTCTCTCTAATCTGTCCTTTCTTTCCTCTCTCCTTCTCCCTCTTCCTCTCCTAAATCTTGGGAGAAATCCACGGTCACGCTCTGATTGGCCTGGAAACTTCCAATTACCTTAGCAATGACATCGGCTGTTTCTCGGAAATCCTGACACCTGCCGATGCTGGAGCGTGCCAGGAAGTCCTCAATGAGACGCACTCCAATGTTATAACCCCTATGAAAGAGAGAAAGTCGGAGAGAGAAGCAAGAGAAAGGGGGAAAAATCATTCTGCCTCCTCATACTCTTCATAAGTCAAACTGCACTACACTGTAAAGAGCAGAAGACAGTTACAAATGTTCCAAGCCATTTTTGATTCATACATTTGGAAAATGATGCTAATTATGATTAGAAAGTCAAGAGAACCTATTCCAACTACAGAGTCTGAAGCCAACTGATGCATCTCGATCCTAACATGGTCTGTCTTTGACCAGTTGGCTGGCAACTAGAAGAGTGGGCAGTGCACACTCACTGCCTTCTAAGGACAGGTAAGACAGGCCTCATCTCATGCAGCTTAAGGTTGCTGCACGACCAGAAAAGCAAAGTACATCCAGTCCAAAGTCCTGTCAGCATGACAGGATGTTTTGAATTTCTGTGTTACAAACCAATCCTTTTTTTGGGAAGCCCATTTGTTTTACACCAGCAAATATAGGCACACTTTCTCAGTATCCACACTATTTGAAAACTACATTTAGCTAATGAAAGCAGATGGGGATACTTACATCTTGTCCAGTTGCTTATTGACTTCCTCATCATTCTCATAGTCTTTACAAAGCTGAGTGACGAGGGCCCCATATGTCAGCGTGAACAGCTCAGAGTTCTACAGGCATAAACAACCAGATTATCATGTTATTTGTGCAGCCAAAAATTGAAAGCATGACACTGAAAGAAGCCTGAGGACCAGTATATTTGGTTTCTTCTTTCATAACACAACACCAAGCCACTCTCAAGAATGTGCCGAGCACAGCAGAAAGCATCAAGGTGAAATTGTATAAAACGCGTAGTTATTTTAACCCCATATCATCAGAGGCTGCTTGCCACTGGTAATATGGGGTTAAAACAACTACGCAAGTTCTACATTTTTCAAAAGTAATTTAACCACTTACATTGCCTGCCTTAAATTTACAATACACCCTGACTTTTGGCACGGGCCAAGTATAAAAACAGACCTTAGCATGCCAGCTGTAATGAACTCTTCATTGTGAAACGAGGCATGTAAATAGACACTGGGCTACTTTCTGCTCCAGGAGGGTTAAGAGGTCAAGCTACGGACAGCTCCTGGTGCTGAAATGACATCTAATAGCCTTTATTTATTTACGAAATCATATCAAAATAAAAATAAGAATAAAAAAACACAGTTGATAATCATTTTATAATTAATGACCTTTATATACACTTAAATTATTTTTCACATCAAAGGCTCGTGTCTCCAATGCAGCTGCGATGCCTTTCCAGTTTAACAGGGCCGATAAAAGACGGTGTGTAAGTTAATCGCCGACCCCAGTCATGACATATGTGGTACTGACTCCTCACTGCGCCATCCTGGGGCTATTTCACTGTTTTCCCCACATAGGTGTTACAGCTGCATTCAGTGAATTCTAAACTACAGTGTAGTTCACATTAGTACTTTGACTCAAGCATCTTTTTTTTTTTTTAAATTTGAGCAGATAAAATGCGATAATGACGATAATGATACAATCACCATTCACTGTATGAATTTTAGTGGTAAAGGCATCTTAAAACGAACGTACTAGGAGGATCGTGCACGGCTACAAAAGTTAGCTTTGCATAAATTGCGCTGATGCGCACTACTTTTCCTGATACACTCAGCGATGCTCGGCTATGTTTTCAATACTTTTTTCTGCTGTTTCAAATGCTTTTTTATACATCTAGAGGTATATCATGGACAGCTGTTAAGCTAGATAACGTTGTTTTATTGGCTACGATTAGCATTTGTGCTATCCAGGCTGGTTGGACTGTGCTAATGCTAGTCCTGCGGGAGTCGCCTACCATCTTCTTGCTGTCTGCCGTTCGGTTGGATTGCCTGGACATTGTGGACAGTATTACGGGCTTACACAGGTGGCAACTGAATATTAATCCTTTATTTATTTGATTCTGGCCGAGCAGTTATTTCCGTGTTTATTTCGCCAGTGCGGTCATACGCTTCCACCAACGTCAAGCCGGTTGGAATTACGTTATAAACTTCCTGTCCGACTTTAGCCTTAAACGATGTAGAGGAAAATTGGCGATTAATACAAAGCACTGAGATGAGAGAGAAATGGGAGTAAATGGGGGAAGATATTCATTTATAAAAAAAGAGCTATTCTTGCTATAGTGTGTTTGTTTTTTTGCATATAGCGTTCCCCTGATATTTTTTCAAAAGGGTGCACTTTATTTTGAAGGCTCGAGCCATCGCTTTTCCGGTGCCGCGTCAGCTCATTTTCGCCGACTTGATCCGGTCCTTCATCCGGTCCGCCGTCACCGGCCTCGCCTCGGCTCCTCGTACCGCTGGGGAACCTGCTCTAGCGCCGCCCTGCGCCCTGGAGGGGGAACGACAGGCCAGCGTGAGACCCAGAGGACTCTCACGATTCACCGCAGGATGGAGACAGACGCGACACCGCGAGACGGGGAGACAACACGGCGCCTCGCGTCTCATTAGAAAACAGGAAAACACACCTTCAAGGTGCGTTTTCTTTTTCTCTGTAGCCGGAGCCGTCGTTCACATTTTGGCAGCTGTGTTTTAAGGACAACTGCTCGCACCCATGCGTGTGAGGAGGAGAGAGAGAGAGACGGAGAGACTGATAGAGAGAGAGAGAGAGGGAGAGAGACGGAGAGACTGATAGAGAGAGAGAGAGAGAGGGAGAGAGAGAGACTGATAGAGAGAGGGAGAGAGAGAGACTGATAGAGAGAGGGAGAGAGAGAGACTAATAGAGATAGAGAGGGAGAGACTGATAGAGAGAGAGAGAGAGACTGATAGAGAGAGAGAGAGGGTGAGAGACTGATAGAGAGGGAGTGAGAGAGACAGATAGAGAGAGACGGAGAGAGACTGATAGAGAGAGAGAGGGAGAGAGAGAGGGAGAGAGACTGATAGAGAGAGAGAGGGAGAGAGAGAGGGAGAGAGACTGATAGAGAGAGAGAGGGAGAGAGAGAGAGGGAGAGAGACTGATAGAGAGAGGGAGAGAGACTGATAGAGAGAGAGAGGGAGAGAGACTGATAGAGAGAGAGAGAGGGAGAGAGACTGATAGAGAGAGGGAGAGAGACTGATAGAGAGAGGGAGAGAGACTGATAGAGAGAGAGAGAGAGGGAGGGAGAGAGAGGGAGGGAGGGGTGACTATCTGAGATGACTATCTGAGAGCAGGACTTAGGACCAGTGACAGACCACAGATGCGCATCAGAGTCAGCGCTACGTTTTGAATCTGAGCGGTCGCACGGTCCTCATCCTCCGCCCCGCGTCCTGATCGTGGAGGGGGTCGCGCCTCCACTAACCCGCCCGCCGGTTGGCTGAGAGTCGATCATCCCATCGCCGTGAAACAAACTCGCCGCGCTCCATCCACCTCGAGGAGGAGGAGGAGGAGGAGGAGGAAGAGCTGCTCTCACTCCGGTGCGGGCGGAGGAGGCTGTTCGACCAGAAGCGTGTAGCGGACGGCGGCGGGGAGGGGGGGCGGCTCCTGACGGAGGTGGACCGGTGCGATGATGACGGGCAAATCCGTGAAAGACGTGGACAGGTACCAGGCCGTCCTCAACTCATTACTGGCGCTGGAGGAGAATAAATTTTGCGCGGACTGCGAATCGAAAGGTAGGTGGATGTCACGTCGGTGTCCGCGCCACCGCAGCCCGCAAATGGCCGGTGCGTGAATCGACCCCTCCGTCCCGTTCACCACGCCGGGAGATGCGGGGTTGCGTCCACCATCTCCTCGGCCAGTTACGTTGTGGTGTGTTTGCAGGACGCGGGGGCCACAGTCCGCGATGCTGGGGGCAGGACACGTAGCTGCATCGTGCCGGTCCCAGGTCACGTCTTATCCTTTAGGTGGGAATCACCGGCGTTGTGATGATGACACCTGTCATGATCTGTTGATAATGAGAATTAGTCGACTAATCACCGGGGGGGGGGGGTGATCATCGGTGTAAAATTACTCGAACTGTTGAGAGACTTGCAGGATCTGCCCCGAGTCCCAGGTTGGGGACCACAGGAGTTAGTAGACACAGAGCCGGAGACACCTGCGCTGACTTTGAGTCACCCTGAACAGACTGTTCCCGCAAGCCGAGTGCAGATTGGGACACAGAGAAGCGCAGCTCTTACCAAAGAGAGGTACTGCGATACTTTGACCGTGGATTGGCTATTTATGGGGCTAATGCCAGGCTAATGGTCTCCAATGATTTTGTGCAATACTACTTATTGTGAATTTGGGAGATGGCTATAACAAAACCTTACTGACCTTCAGGTTTCCTCATTTTCTTTTTTGGATGCCGGTGCATAGTATGCCTCTGCAATTTTTCACAATTGCATTGTTGTATTATTTTTCACACACTATCCATAAGAATCACCAAAACCAGACTAACAGTTTTACATGTTTATTTGCCTACGGTCTCTCCCGTCTCATCCAGGCCCGTCATCTATTGGCCGAACCTGATTTGCCATACTGGTGGGTAAACTGCTATTAAGCTCACACACACACTGAGTTGAAGGCTGAATCGGTGGACCGATTCTCAGACACTTTGTTTTCAATTTTTTGTGTCAGCATCACCGGTCTGTTAGTTTACAGTATCTTCTTCCCTCTGAAATGCTCAAACCATACATGCGCTACCATACTGCAGGTCTACACATTGGCAGGTAAATTGTCAAACACCAAAACCACTTCACATTCAGCGTTGATCCCGAGATACAAACCCCAGGTGTCAATAAATAGCTGACAGTAATTATATTTATTAGAGATGTGTTCCATCTTATCATGCAAGAAGAAACTTGTGTATTTTCCACATCTTTTGGTTCATATATAGTCAATATGACACCAGCACGGGTAGCGGTCCAGTTTTTAAGGTCATGCTGAATCCCGAGCTCGTTCTGATGTAACTTGGTGTTGAAACTGAAGAGATTGGCTCTATGACGCCATACCTGGTCCGAGAAATGACTCAACAGCTGCATGTCACTGGCACCGTTCCCACCTCAGTAATAAATTCTCCAGTGAAGGCCCCAAATGTGCGGACGTCACTGCGTGACGCCTTGCGGGGGAAACGTTCGGGATCCTTTATAAAAACTTTATGAGTAATAGGAGGATGCAGCTTCCCATATTTAGCAGGGAGTAAGATGTATTCTATGGTGGACACTGCATAAAGGCTCAGAGCTGTGATTGTTTCCTCGACTGACATGAAGATAGACAAGCAGATGAGCAAACTCGGAGGGGAAAAAGCATCATGGAAATACTAAGTGTGCAAAGTACACTCGTATCTCAGTTGTGTCAATGCTTAGGGTCCCCCTTTAATCTGCATGTTTGCCTACTGATTTGTGACAGAAGCAGATGAAAGATCTGAAATCAATAAGTTGTGGTAGCTCTTCTCTGGATCTATGCACCAGGCTGTCATGGCAGGGGAGAACATTTCTAATGTTTGGTCCAAACACGGAGAGGTGGCGCAGACGGTCGGACAGTTTGTTTGACCTAAGTTAGTTAACCTCAGTGTCTGTGCTCCAGCCCAGAATTGTGTGTTTGTATTAATGTCAAAGTCTGGGTTTCTCTTTGTACCTCTCACTCCCTGTCTGCCTTTGTGTCTCTATTGTATTACTGTGCCTGCATCTCTGTATCTCTTTCAGATTCTTTAGCTGCCATATGCAGGTAAAATTATCTGTGGTGCTGCTGCAGCATCATAGATATTTCATGATAAACAGTGAGCCGGTCAAGTGAGGATATATGGATGTAATTCTTTTTCTTTAGAAATATAACATTATAAAACATCAAACAACACTGTTACATGTATACAAATTCAAGTGCTTGTTCTAGTAAGCCAGAAAGATCCTTTTAAGCCTTGTTGGTAATGTTTAAGTAAACAGTTTAGGCTTTTAGGGACAATTAACTCCACCATGCATTAGTATGCCTATTTAATACTATTACATTAATTTATGATGGATACTTTATTTGCTCTTTAGACATTTTTTCTGTTTTCTTGCTTAACTCTCCTGTTAAAACACAAAAATCCAATGTCCCCAACAGAAGAGACAAACTTTAATCAGATCTTCTCTTAAACGGCCGCAGTGCATGGACAGTAGATAGACAATGGCGAGGTCGGCACAGTGCTTTGTTGAGATGACATGTGATGTCAAGATCCTAGTTGGATTTAAACCGGAGACGTCATCAGGACGCTGAATGCTTTGTTCTACAATACAAGGTTTTGTTCCAGTGCATATGCCCTTTGAAATATCTTTAATAAGATATAAATAGAACTGCAGAAGTCAATTTTAAAAAGCAGTGTTTTCAGGCTCTTGCAGCTTACGTAAAGACTTGACTGTTCCAGGACTAGACTGCAGTCAACAACGGCACACAAAATAAATAGTGAGGCATCATTTTCGTGATGCTGTTGACCTTTCTGATCAAAGAGGGACACACGTGGAGAGGGAAAGGAAATTTTAATCATTTACAAAAGTTTGATTGCCTTTCAGAATCAACCGTGTCTAATTTGATACCTCCTTACATCTTGCTTCTAACTCATCTTTTTTCCTCATTATCACACACTTAAAGAGACATGCAGTCATCAGGCCTGCAAGTGTATTTCTTTTTTGATGGGCAGGACTTCAGATGTGCAACAGACTGGTTGAATTAGCCTGCAGATGAGATTAGGGGTTAGGGGAGAAAATAGAACAGACACACTGAGATGCTAAAGCTTGGACTTTAAACTTTATAAGTGACATCTTTCTTTTATCATTATAGGGTCTATTACTACAACCTACAGCCTCTTTTCTGTAGCACAACTGTATTACCAAGGCAAAGAACTCAGAGACTAAAAGGGGTTCCAAAAATCTCAAGGTCTTTACTTAGAAGAATGGTTCTGTACAAAGGTAAGGCTATGAGGAACAGGCAGAGAAATCCAGAGGGCTAGGCCAAAGCGAGCTCAAAAAGACTAGGAAAGGGTTGGAACGCTTGTCACAAAGAACAAAGATGAACTAGCACAGAGGGAAGGGTACACGGGACTAAATACACTAGGCGAGGGGAGACAATGAGATACAGGTACAACAAAGAGGCAACAGAGCCAGGGTAGACAATCACAGTGGTGGGAAACACATGAGGGCAGGACATTCAATTCTACATTTACCGTTTAACTAATGAAATAATATATGGCTCCATAATGATTGAAAGGTCCCATGTCACTCAAATTCCTCACCTTTTTGTTCATGGAGCTGTGCTAAAGAATAGGCCGACGCTGTGTATGTTGATGCATGAGGCGAGGTATTTTACGTCCTCACTGATTAGCACATTCTCTCAAATGTGTAAGTGTTACTCTTCTGTGCCTTTGACAGCAGGCGCACACTCCACAAAGCCCCACACATGCTCGCACACGTGGGCACACCTTAAATGCATTTGTCCCCTTTCTCCTTCTCTCAAGTCCGGCTTTTGGCCATATGGCTCGGGGTGAGGTTTTGGTCTAATCTTGTTTGCTCTGACACACATTACTGTGCGTTTATCAACTCCCTCCCTCTGGGGGACTGCAGAGGAAGTGGTAAGATGTGGGGGAAAAACAGTATGCTTACACCAGCCCGTGAAAAAACGTACAGAAACTCATTAACATCGCTACCGCAGCAATTCCTCTCTATACTTACTGAACCGATATCACAGCAATGAAGCTATATCTCTACTTTGTGACTGCAGTTTACTGCATGTGCCGGCCAACTTCCTGTCTCTCTATTTTCCTCTGTACCACATGGAATTCTGTATTATTTGTTTTTTTTATCACTTCCTCACGATATAACACTTCTATTTTACATCCTCAATACTGCCAGGTAATAATGAAGAGATAGAGGAGAGAGGATGAGATACTTCCACCTCTGGCCTCAGGCTCAAGGGGCTGAGTGTGTGTGTGTGTGTGTGTGTGTGTGTGTGTGTCCTTGCATATAAGCCTGCCTCCTTTATGGTCTCTATTGTACTTGTGTTTATGTACATACTGGGTCCTAGTTGCTGTGGAGATATCACCTGGCGATGTCATGCCTTATCCCTCCACCAACACCCTGCCCCATTCCCCCTCCCTCCCCTTAATCTCATCCAATCACATGCCAGCAGGGATTTTCTTTGAAACAAGGAGGTGATTGGCTGTTTGTGTCCACAGGCTGGCATAGAGTTGAGAGTTGCACAGTACAAATGATTGGGTGGCACAGTATTACAGTACACAATATATTCCTATTTGTATACACTTCTCTAATTCACTGGTATGGCTGGATTAAACTGCGAGGGGCCCCCGGGCAAAATAAGATTATGGGTCCACTTTTACCCTGATCCTCCCTCTGTGAGAGTGAAGTTTGTACATTGTTCTTCGAATATTACATGGTCTACGGTGTGGTTTTTCCTGCTTGGTATTTTAATTACACATTGAACATATTCAACACATAAGCAAAGACTTATCTGAAATACTGAAGGTTTGAACTACATTAGAGTCCCTCTATAAGGCAAGGTTGAAAGCTGAGGTAATAAAGCAGGACCCCCCTGAGGTCCTCATCGTGTCATCTGATGTTTGTCTTTAGTTGTGTATGTTCCCAAGTTAAACATTAATCTACTTACCCCACACAAGTTGACAAACAGCGAACCTTGGGATTTGTTGGGGGGGGGGGTATTGCCTTCTTGGCTTGGCTGGTAAACAAGCCCTGTAAAAAAAGTGAGATATGATCAAACATCAATCTGCTATGACCAGTTTGCTTGGAAACTGCATCACTACTGCACAGGAGGGGGACAAAATACCCGGGAGAACTTACAATAGAAGGCAGTTCCTACAGCCTGACAAATAACCATAGAGTTGATGCACCTCACAACATATTCACAAAGGTAGCAGTTACTTCAGAGGCTGGCATAGCTTTATTGCTCATGTTTATGGATGACAGTGAATGATAACTAAACTGCAGTTAACTGTTATTAAACATCTGGATTTTACTATACTGATTGTAAAGTGCTCTATAAGCCACTCAAATACTCTAGAATACACTAACCCTACAGAAGTAATAGTCATATTAACTAGAAAGTGCAAATAATGATATCAGTGACAGGACAAAATGGAGCATAAAAGCAAGCCTAAAAATATCATGACGCGTCTTACTCATCTTTTGATGTATAATCCACTCAACCTCATTGACTCACCTGCAGGGTCACACTTGTGACACAGATGGTGGGTGTGTATTTGTAAATTATCAAAAGGGGTCCATCTGTTTAGCACAGAGTTGGACCGGGTCGCTGGGTAGCCTCAGGGTTTCTGGATCGATCTAGATGCTGAGGGGCTTCAGAATGGGACAACTCTGCATATAGTGGGGACAACTCTGTGGTGGTGTAAGAGGGCGTAGAATCCACTGATGACAGAGGCTCTGGGGGATTATCTGGGTACACACAGGGAGAACCATTTATCCTTTTGGGATATAGGCTAATGGCCATATGCACCTGCTTGTGCATGTGTATGCGCAGGTCAGTGAGTATGTATATGAGTAAATGTGTTTGTACAACATTGTGCATTTCTGTGTCACCACTGATGTGTATCAGAAATACACCCCTGGGAGGGAGATGTTTAAAAATCATGTGTAAGTTAATGTATGATTTAGTTTTTCTGTTTTTTTTTTAACCCGCATCATACAATCAAACAAACAAGCACAATCACCTGTATCATCATCATTAAAATCCCTCCAATCCAAACATCCAAAATAGTACAAAAAAAGCTAAGAATACCAAGTTTCCCATAAGCAAAAATGTGACCTTATTTCTGAGATGGTGACAGTTTTTTTTTTTTTTCAATATGTAAAAGCAACCTATTCTATTTACCGGCAGCATAGGACCTTAACAAATATGTACCCATGTTGGTGGTGAACGCAGGAAAGCACGAGTCTGCAACACTAACTCCAGTCTGTTCGGTGTGAGTTCCCCAACCCTAAAAAGGTGGTCTCTGAAATATTTAAGGGATCTGTTATGAATATGAGGCACCACACAGCGATGAGCTGTTAGACTGTTGGAACTGCTTATTCACAGACCTTAAAGCCACAAAGAGAGCATGAACAGTCAGAAGAACTTAATACAGAAGAATTGGCCAACAGTCTTACACTTACTTAATCAACTGAATTAGCTTTCCTCACCAAAAACCTAGGCCTGTTGTTCACTTTCTGTGGAGATATTAATGCTGTGCTTTTTCTAACCAGATGAATGTTTTACAAACGTCCTAAATAACTATCAAAGGGTTTGGCAAAAGAGATCCGACCATCAAGGATGATATTGCTGTGTGATGGTCAATGCATACACCCTGATGTGTATTATTCTATTTCAGTACTTAAGATGAGTAAAGTTCCTCAGAAGTTAGACAGACACACAATCCCCCAAAGAATAGGGTTGTATATTCCAGGCAGCCGATATCTTCTTTTTATTTTTGTATTTTATGAAAATGGATTTTAAGACTCTTGTTTGAGTCATGTAATTCACCATGATGAAAATCAAGTAAATTTTACATTGCCATTATGAGATGTTGCAGAGTTTTACAGTTTCATACTGTATGTAAATTATGGGAAACCATAGTAAACTACATGGTAAACTAGATTCAAAATCAAAAACAGCATGTATTGGGAAATAGTCAGCAAAATATGCTTTGTTCATAGTAGTTATAAGTGGATAGTCAGATGAATAATACTTGCAAATACACTGGTATAGCCATGTGAATTTAACATTTTATTTGAGCAAAAGATTAAAAGTCTAAGTGTACTAAACAGATGCACATGTTTAGGGTAAGGGGATTGGAATACATTTAGTATGCAAAGTTTCCTCACAAGTCTTGTATTACCAATAAATGTGTGCGTGGGTGAATGACAGAGGAGTTTATTATAGAGCTATGTTTTTGATTCTTGCTTGTCACGTCCCAGCAGGTCATCAAACAGCTGAAGTCCACCATTTGATGACTATAAAAATCAGCTCTTGTTTGTCTCTCTTTTTGGCTCTCGTCCTGTCTCTGCCTTCTCCTTGCCCGATTTGCCTCAAGCTGCGTGTTTGATGGCCACAACCACAGTCATTTTGTGAGGGTGATTCATCAGTGGCCTATGCAAACCCTTTACTTTTGTGTACTTTGCCTAATAAAAACTGAGGACTTATTTATTAGTCCAAAAAGGTGTTGGCAGTTTTTCTTTGGTCACAAAAAGAAAGGGGAATTGGGCAGTGGAGAAATCTGTATTGCAATGCAAACAGCGTAACACAGAGAATCAGTTTGTTTGTTCTGTCTTTTCTTCCTTTTTTTAGATGTCTATTCCTCCTACTCTCTTTCTACTAAATCTGGTCAAAGTACCTGGAGGTGTGCACTGTTGCTGGACAGACATACTATATATGGGTTCTAAGTCAAGCACTGCATTGATTGGAACCAAAGACGATACTGTGGTGTAGTGTGCAGGTCTGATTCTTTTTCAATGAGTAAACTTCAAGTCCGTCGTGCCTTGAATCTGAGTATTGAAAGGGAGTTGCTCTAAATCTTGTAAGATGTAAATAATGTCATATTATATGTGTGGATTACTGAATTTGATGGAAAACATTTATTAAATGATTTAAATGCCCAATTAGGCTGATACAGGCATTTGTAGATAAATATACATGGAGAATATACATTCTTATTGAAAATAGAACATTCAGTTCACAGAACAAGGTACTGAGTGTTCAATCTGGTTATCAAATGTAGCAAGGAATAAGTAGCAGCCCAAACAATAATGCAGTATGTGAGGTGTAAGTAAACTAAACTATAGTATCAAAAACAAACATTTGCAAAAATGACTTATTTTATTGATAATACCTGTGGATTTTTTTACAGGAAATAAGATGAATATGCTTTTTCCAGCTTAATTTTTCATCAAGAAAACCACCAAGAAATTTTGCAGAGACTTGAGACTTAATTGAATGAATTCCGATTAAAAATTGATAAGATTTACAGCAAATTCTGTTTTTAGCATTAATGATTAGATAATTATTATTTCCATTTAAAGAAAGTTTATTCAATTTTACCCATTTAGAAATTTTATCTAATTCAGAATTTGACTCAGAAATAAGTGTTAAAATGTTTTATGAGATAGGAACAAGTATCATCAGCAAAAACTAACAGGAACATAGATGAAGATGCAGTGACCAAAACATTAATGTATAATAGGAACAAGAAAGTTCCAAAAATATTCCCTTGTGGGACACCATAGGTATGTTTTAAAGCAAAAAGATGAAAATGCCATTAATATGCAGGTATTTGGTCATAAAGCATTTGGCATATTAAATTTGGCATTTGGCATATTTTGATTTGTAAAAAAAAAAAAATTGAAGGGATCACCAAAGATATTACAATTCACCCTTAGAGGCACATGAATGTCTGTACCAAATTCCATGGCAATCCATCCAGTGGATGTTGAGATGTTTCAGTCAAAACCGCAAATGTGAACATCAAGGTGGCAATAGGTGAAAAATAAAGGGATTGCTGTAGTCACCAGAATTCATCCTCTGGGAACCACTGATATCTGTACAAAATTTCATGGCAGTTCATCCAATACAGGTTGCAATGTTTTACTAGATATGTAAAATTTCAGTCTAGATCAAAGTTTTCAACAGACCAGCCAATGGACTAACAGACCAGGATTGCCGTCCCTGGAGCCACTCCACTAGCATGGTTAAAAAAAATATAAAGTTGGCACAGATGTGCAGAAAAATGTGCAGCAATTGGGCGAAACCCCAGAAAGTAAGGGTGGAGAATGTAATAGAAAGGGAGGAATAGAGCTGTGAGAGAGAGATATGGACAGACAGGGGACAGGAGGAGAGCGGCAGCAGTGGTGAATGAGAGAGATAAGAAATGGCGGCAGGGACACAGAGGGAGAATAAGTATAAAGATGAGAAGGACAAACTAATTCCAGCGTTAGGGGAGTTCAACACAATTGACAATCTGTAGCTTTCTCTGTGTCAGTGCCAATGTTTACAGCAGTTAAGCAGGCTTTGCAGGAGTAATTCTACTATTATTAGCCTGTATGACAGCTAATGCTGTAGCCAGACGGTCAGGATGATGGACATACTGTCTGTCTGTCTGGTGACTCTCTGTTTATGTTCACAGGTTTTCATTTTTGCGTATTTGTTTCTGTTCCTTTTTCCATTTCAAAAAGAAGCCCATGAATTTAGCAGACAGGAAACACATGAAAACTCACGCCCAGTCCAATGATTTCCCGTTAATAATGCAAATAGAGTAATGGTTTCTTTTAGCATGTATAGTTCCGGATGTAACCCAGTCAAGGGGCTATTATTTGACTGCGCCCAGACACAGTGTTTCCGTAGTTGGCACAAAGAGGAAGGTTCTGCATGTTTTCTTTTCTGAAAGTCAGCTTCCTCTTTCATTTGCGTAGAATAGCCTTCCTTAAACCCTGCACAATGACTTCCGCCGAGAGAAAAATTCAAATTAAAAGCTGCTCTTCCACCTAGTGGTGTAAAGGCCACAGTGCATCAACTTGTAGCAAGGTTGCATGTGAGGAGTCATAATGGAGATGAGGGGAGAGGTGGAGACAGAGGCAGAGAGTGGCTCAGCCAACTAGAGTGAGGGAAAGGGGCAAGGGGGTGCAGGGGAGCAGGAGGAAATGGAGGAAAAAGAAGGAGGTGGGGTGAGGAGAGAGAAGGATGTGGAGATATGGGGAGAGAAGCACCGGTTTTCTTTTTGAAGCTGAGCTTATTCTCTGTAGAAGACGGTTGCATAATTTGAGCAGAAAAATAGCCTGACAGTGTTATTTACCTCCCCTCAGAGTTCCATGTTCAGGCAAGGATCCTGACAGGCAGAAGGAAGATGCACAACAGGCAAACACAACATTAAAGCCAGTTACCAGCTTTAATGTTGTGGTTGATTGGCGTATACTTAGCTTAGAACTCATACAGCAAGGGGGGTGAATATGAGGTTCACAGCACTCACATGAATCTGCACATGCAGATACATAGGGCAGTAAGATGGAAGAAATGGCCCATTCAGATAACATTTCACCCACACACACAGGCTCATGACCAAATGAGTAATCATCCCTGCAGGTATCCAGGCTCTGGGAGTGTGTGATTGCTTATGTGTGTGTATATGTGTGTTTGTCTGAATTTCTACTCCCCCTCTCTCCTCTCAGTCTCAGTTATGTAGGCTAACTCTCCTACTGTTGGATCCCATTATGTGTCAGTGCACGGCATGACTTACACAGGATTAGATGTGTTCCCAACTGAATTGAAACTCATTATTGAGGTTTCAGGCTTGTATCTCTATAATTGGACTAAAATTAATCGGAGTTTTCTCATCACTTTTCAGTCTCTTCATCTCATCCTCTCAATCACTTACCCTAACTCTCTGTTACATTTCTGGATTTTCTTCTTTCCTTCTCAGTTTTTGTTTCGTTGCCCAGTTATTTTAATCGGCATCCCCTAAACACCCTCTACTCTAAATATTAACTCATCTTCATCTGTCTCATTTAATTTCCAAGGTCCGAGATGGGCATCCTGGAACTTGGGCATTTTTATCTGTATCCGCTGTGCTGGTATCCATCGAAACCTGGGCGTTCACATCTCCAAGGTCAAGTCCGTCAACCTGGATCAGTGGACACAGGAGCAGGTCCAGGTCAGAGGTCACATTACAGATACAGATATCAAGATGGGAACGTTTAGTATGTCATAATATGTGACATACAGTGTGATTTTCCACAAAAAAGATATTAAAAGAAAATATGATGATTAGGTTTCATACATAATAGATCTGGAAACTTTATAACAACCAACCCGATCCCTACCTCTCATCTTGTGTCTTTCAAGGACTGGACATGATTGAGCAGGAAAGGAGGAAGATGTAATTTTAATACTTGTACATTCCTTTACAGTAGAGGAAGTAGACACTTTCTCATTAGTATCCTGCTCATCTTGTGTGGGTCTAATAGGCAAGAAAGTCAGCATTATGCTTCGCATCTTTGTTTTTCTCTTTTCTCTACATTCACAAGATGATTTCACATTGTTTCACAAGCAGGAGTCCTCTTCTTTTTGTATCACTCAATTCACAATAGGAATAGTACCTTCATTGTATTTTTTCCTTTATTAGACCGCTTCACATTGTGATTTGTTTTATTGTCTGTTGGCGTCCCCAGTGTGTTCAGGAGATGGGAAATGCCAAGGCCAAACGTCTTTATGAAGCTTTCTTACCTGAGTGCTTCCAGCGCCCGGAGACAGACCAGTCTGCAGAGATCTTCATCAGGGACAAGTATGATAAGAAGAAGTACATGGATAAGGTCATTGACATCCAGATGCTCAGAGTGAGTCTACACCCACACAGGCACAAACACACACACACACACACACACACACAAAAGGCTTTTACTTGTGTTTCAATCCACGCAAGAGGCAGTATTTAAAAAAAAAAACTTCATGAGAGACTAAATAGCCAATGGTTTTCTCTGTGCAGAAAGAAAAGAGTTGCGACAATATACCTAAGGAACCGGTTGTGTTTGAGAAGATGAAATTGGTGAGTGCATCCTTGTATGTGCCTACTGCTTCCATCGCAGCAATAAAATCCTGTCCTCAGATTGTTAGTCTTAACATTTAAGTGAATGCAGCATTAGATTGAGCTTGGGAGGGGACGGTGTTATCAGTCAGTGAGGTGCTTCTTTAATAGATGGGTTCTAAGCCAGCAGAGGAAAACTGGGAGTAACTTTGCTGTTGTTACCAGAGTGGAAAGGTCATTTAACCGTTGGGGAACCTGGTGAAAAAACATTTCTGGAGTCAGGCTTGTTCATCAATGCAGGTGTGTTTTGTAAATGGTATCCATTTTGTCTGTTGTGACAGAAAAAGGACATCAGCCCGAAGACAGATTCCCAGTCTGTTACAGACCTACTTGGACTAGGTATTCTTCCTCACACACATGTAGACACACTAAAACTCATTTACAGTAAATTGCTAAGAGCTTTGTGATTGATCAATACTAGTACAATCAGTAGCCTGCTGCTTAGCATAGCAACAGAATATAAAAGGGTTTTATATTATATTACATAGCAAGGAATTCTTTGTGAATGTCCTTTCCAAGCATTAGAGTAGCCAGACAGCAAAACATTTTGACCTGGATCTTTTTATTATGATCGATTTTTCTAAGCTCTAGCTCGTCTGCATCATAACAAGCAAACAAACACAACAGATATCTAGTGTAAGTTCAAGATTAGGAGGTTTGATTAGATGAGTTAATGTGAAAAGGGTTGGGTTATGCTTCATAACCCTACTTCCATCTACCCTCTATAAGATGCCCCTGCTCCAAGTCCTGCAGTGTCTAATGGTGGCAGATGTGTTCCAGACAGTAACGAGAGTCCAGCCCCATCTAACCCACCTCTGGCACACTCTGCCCTGGATCTCTTCAGCTCTCTGCCAACGCCCTTCTCTGCTTCCTCCACTAAAACTACGGTAGGAGATAAAACACCGCATATACATTCTTCATAATCTAGCCCTATACCTGTTTGTCACCTTCGCTGCCACCGTTGTTAACCTTTTCTCTCTGCCTTGTGTCCTGCTGTCTGTGTCCCCTGCTAATCTCCCCAGCCTGTTTCCAGCTCTATGCCTCAGAGCAGAGTTACTGCCTCTGTGCCTGAAAACCTCAGTCTGTTCCTGGATCCAGCTCCCAAAGCAGAGGAGGGGACTGTCAAGAAACTTTCCAAGGACTCTATTCTCTCCCTGTATGCTTCCACCCCCTCAGTGCACACTAGCAGTATGGCTACTCACGGTGAGAACTACATTCATTTCTGTCAGATTTTTTTTTCAGCCTGTTTTCTTAAAGCACCCAATTGATATTTTTGGCTTTAATAATGGCTCAGATAACTATTTGTAAATTGAGAGGGTTTGTTTGCAGTTACAATTACAATTTCCACCAAACCCTGCAGTTCCTCTTAACTCCATGAAGCTCTCTTGCCACCTTTTACCTAATTGCCTTTGGTTTTACCGCCCACAAATTTATTGTTTTCAGACTTTTTTCCATGAAAAATCCCTAAAAATACACTGTACGCTACCTGCCCAGCACCAAATAACACTCAAAAGTTAGTAACTAACTAGTGGAAAAAGTGAAGCATCTAGCAAACACTATAGATGTTCCTTTGGGGTTGGTAGAGACTAAAATGGGGCTAAAAGAAGACTGAATATTAAACTTACAGATAAACAACTGCAAATGTTAGTATTGCTCCTGGATATATAAATATAAAAAATCAATCAATCCAGTTTTTCTCATCAAAGAATAAGCATATTTAATTGGTTACCACATGCTAAAATGGCCACTCTCTCTGTAATTGTTTTCAGCAGGCTTGTACATGAACCAAATGGGATACCCAACACACCCGTACGGTTCTTACCATTCCCTAGCACAAGCAGGTGGAATGGGTGGTGCCATGATGACATCACAGATGGCCATGATGGGACAGCAGCAGAGTGGCATGATGGCGGTTCAACCAAACAGCATGATTGGAGCTCAACAGAACAGCATGATGGGACAGCAGAATGGCATAATGAGTGTCCAGGGTGTCATGGCTCAGCCTAGCGGCGTCATGGCATCACCGTACATGACAGGGATGACCCAGGGCATGATGGGACAGCAGCAGAGCAGTATGATGGTACAGCAGCAGAATGGCATTATGGGACAGCAGCAGAGCGGCATGATGGTACAGCAGCAGAGTGGTATAATGGGACAGCAGCATGTTGCAGGTTTGACCACGGTACCCCACCAGCAGGTTTATGGAGTGCAGCAAGCCCAGCAGCTACAGTGGAATATTGCCCACGTGAGTTACTATAAACCTACAATGTTCAAGCTACCCACCGAGATTTTTTTCGTAAAACTGAAGTTTTTAAAGTTGCTGCAAGTAACAGAGTAATGTATGTTTTGTGGCTTTCAGATGACCCAGCACGTGGCCGGCATGAATCTCTACAACACTAATGGCATGACGGGATACAGCAGTCAACACATGGGAGGTTCAACAAATCCAAGTTCAGCACACATGACGGCACACATCTGGAAATGAACTCATCTATCCAAGATGTGATGTAATGCCAATAACCCACAAAGGAGAGGGGGAACTGAGTTGTAGGAATCTGTGGATTAGAGTCTCCATAAGACATTTTCTAATGCAAAGGAGGAGGAGGAGGAGACAGGTGTGAAGAAGGATGGTTTGGGAAACCACTACTACCTCCCTTTCTCTCTCCTCTCTGCCCACACTTCCTCTTCTTGTCTCATCCATTACCATGTTTTTGCAGATTCCCATGCTTGCCTTCAGAACATTTTCGTATGATGACCAAGACAACAGGGTTTAGAGGCCACTCGTTAGGACAACACACCTTCCTCCGTACATATCATGTATGTGGGAGTGTGTTTGTGTGCACACACACCTCAGCACATTAAACAAATAGTTAGGTTTATGGAGAATTTTACTGTTTTTTAAATCGGTCATAGTCACAAAAGGCATGAATTCATTTTCTCTTTCTTTGTGTAGTTTAAAGGTATATAGAACAATGAGGTCAGACTAGATTAGCTTCACTGTTTATGGTAATTTGTAGTATTTCCTCTAAACAGAGGGGAATATATCTTGTTGCAAGGCCAAGGCTTTTAATATTTTCTATTTCTTTTCACTACAGAATCCCACCAACTGAATGTTGACTATCTAGCTTTCTGACTTTGCACAGAACATAAATTGTGATTATAACGAATGTAATTGTTATTATCTTTTAAAACAATGGGTCCATTATTTTACGCAGAAAAACCCTATCTCCAACTTATTTTTCGTTTCAAGCTGACCAAGGGGAGCTTAAATAAACATTTGATGTCTAAATAGATGATATCGTTCTAAATGATATCTGGCAAAAAGTCCACATTTCTCATTAGGCAATCATAAAATTGTAAGTGTAAGGAAAAATCAAGGTAAGATCAGTTTATTTTAGCATAACCCTGTTTACTTGAGTAGCTTATACAAAGTACTTTAACTCACAAGGCAGGGGTTAATTTATGGTTTTCTACTCATATTTTCAAACAGTATGATTTTGAACATTACCAGAGAAAAGCTTTTAGCATGAAGACTACGTGTTGTGCAAAGATATGCTAGCTAAAATAATACATTTGGCTTGAGCTGCTGAAGTGAAAACTTCAATAGCTACGTTTTAGCTGCAACCATATTTTCAAAGGACCGTTTGACTTTTCTTTTTCATTCAGCTCTCAAGCATACGGGAGTTTGCCAAAATCATCAATATCATATCATCAAGTTATATTTCCCTGCCTCTGAGAGGAGTCGCTGATATCTAGTTTAATATAAATGTCCAGGAATCAAGCTAGGCTAGGCTAATCACCCCCAGTCGCCAAGCCTTTAAGCTGCACAATGAACAGAAAAGACTTTATGAATTTGTCTGGCTCTGTGTGATCAGGAAAATTAGTAGAATCCTGGAAAAAAAAGTATCCCTTTCTAGGTTTTTCTTCTTACTTAAGGTGTCCTACTTGTGCAACAATATTAAAAGTTAAGTACCTTGATCCTTACCGTCTAAGCTGCAGAAACCTACCTAGACAGCCCTTATTTATGATGTCCTCCACTCAATTTACAGAGATATTCTTTTAAAATCAATTTCTATCTTGACTTTAAGTGTCAAAAGTCCTGAACTGGATTTTGGTAGACCAAAGATTAACGCTAGCTTTATTATGGTTGTACAATGTTCCAGTATGCTTACTTTACAGCCACTTGACTAGTGATTAATAAAAAAAAAAAAATCAATTCAGCACTCCTTTAGCTGCACGCTTGGTCATACCCACTCCCACAATTCACTGTGCTTTTTCCTCAGCGACAGTGGGGACGCTTAAAAAAGTCAATTGCATGCAACGTTATCATGTAATATCAAGCAAGATTGTTGACCTCAAGTTAAGAATCTACCTTCTACAATAGAGGCCTCAAATAATGTTGAATGTCTGTAAATAGGAGAGAATTATAGAGGGAGGTTGGGACGGAGACGAGAACAACTTTAAGGTACAGATCAGTTATGTTTCAGACGCTTCCACTGAATTGCATGAGGAGGATGTTTGTTCAGCTCTGATTGTGTGTACTGTATGTTTATTAAGATAACCAAATGTGTATCTCTGAATGTGTCTCTGCTGTACACGTCCATCAGTCTCTGGCCAAGACCAACAAAAAATCTAGATGAATGTGTGTCCTGAATGTGTTAACGATTGTACAGGACTCATTTTTAATAACACACACCTGAGTATTGCTGGGGTGGGTTGTTTTTGATATGCTTTGACTCCGTTCATGTCTTTCGAATGTTCTGTGGTCAATTCTGTTGTTTTTTTTTTTTTGTGAAATGATAAATTCATCTCTGTCTTACTACAAAAGTCTTACCATCAAGTCATGAGCAAACATTGACCGAGGCAAAAGCTTTTTCAGGATCCTTCCAAGGCCTTTACAGTTTGGCCAAAACCACATTGTGAAGCAAAACTTGATTGTAAGACCACAATCTGTCACTTCTCAATTTTTTAGGTAACCCTTCTGCACCTCGGCCCTCACAAGCCCAATCAAAGCATCTCTCAGTCCTAATTTCTCTAAAAGCCTTTCTAAATATGTTCATTCTTATATCTGCATGAAGCCATTACTGTAAATAAGCTCAGTCTTTCCATTTTTTAAAGAAGCACTTTGGTGTTAAGTTGCCACTCAGAACGTAAAGAACGTAAAAAGTTGCCACTAAGAGAGTTAAACAAATTAAAATACTCCGGCATAATAAGATTCTTATTATCTGCTGCCAATAAACAAGCAGTATAGCTTTCACAACTCAGAGGCTCATCAGGTATTTCTTTCAGATTTAGCTCATTTGGGGGCAGTTTAGGCAGTAGTTTGACAGCAGCGGCCGCCATTTATGTAGAGACCAATTTTACCATAAGAGAACGTGTCCTCTTTGCTCTGTAACAGCAAATCTGTCAGTGAGTGATGAGAGGTTTTTCGAAAAGGAGTAAAAATCCATCTCTGTGGGTAACAAGAATTCACCTGAGCTTTCTCATTCGTGATTACCTTTAGGTTGCTTGTAATCAGTTCCTTTTTTGTCTGGTATTTTTTTCTGTGAAACAAAAGCAAATAAAGGAATGTATCTTTTTATGTACTTGTCAATCAAGATATTGTGTACGCTATTCTTTATCAGAATATCTCTATAATATTTTTCTTAAACAAGATTAAAGAACTTGCACTGTATATTAGCTCTGCATTTTTATCATGTTTTGCCACTTTTGATTTTACGTTCACACATTAGTTAAGTTTGAGAACATGTAACCTATGATACTTGTCCCTGTGAAAACATAAACAATAAATATTGTTTTGAATATATTCTATATGGTGTTTTGACTTTCAGTTTTTAACCATTCATGCACTTATTCATTTGTACACTATTAGCACTATCAGTTCTACAGTTTCTCTCCTGTGTTACCTATCTGCTTTAATGCTGTTGTAAGCCCATATTCACTGTAAATTACACCAAAAATCTGAGATCTCACCTAGTTGGGTTACTGTTCTGTTTATCTATCACCCCTTTGAACAGCCATTGCTAAAGAAAAGAGAAAATGTAGTAAAAATACATATTTGAAGGTAATAAGAGGCTTTAAAGTGGCTACAGTCGTTTTTGTAAAAAAAATGAGTGATATAACTGTCTTTTATCATAGGGGTCACAAATATTGATCAACCCAGAGAGATTCATCACCTGACTTTGAAGTTTCCCCTCAGCCCTGCAGAGAATTTCAGCATCTTTTAGCCAAATTATTTTGGTTTTCTTATGTCTCATGGTTATGTATTGCTGATTTAGACTAATGACAGGTATAGACAAAAATTAGTTTCACCTAGGACTGAAGATGTTAAAATACACACTTTAGAAATGTTAGTGATTGAAATAAACTTTATTGACTTTGCGTCCAGATGTCAAAGGGCATGCAGATACAGGCTTCTGAATCCGAAATTGTTCTTTTTTTTCCTCAGTTTGGTTCTATTTTCTTACAAAACTACGTGCACCTTAAGTAATCAATTCTGCAGCGTACAAACCACAAAAATACCAGTTTTACATTATCAAATACTGCACATAGAAAACATTTACAAAGCACAGGTATAAAATTACAGCTCCCTTTTTCTTCTTTGCCGTAAACCGCATCCTTTCATCCCACGGTCTGTTAAACTTTGCCCTTTAAAGCGTAGTCTGTGAACACTCCTCGGTGGAAAGGTTAAGGCTAGGTAGGAAAAGACAACCACTCATCTACCAATACCAGCAATCCATTTCGTCTGGGCTAAAGGTTTCGATGCTCCTATCCAACATTACATTTGATTCCAAGGAATCAATCTACCATGTACGTTTTGAACTATCAGATTTACGTTATTTTGGGGTTCCACATTTAAGCCATTAAGCCATTAGTTCTGGTTGTATTTGTGGGGTTTCTGCTTTGCTGGGCTTGATAAGATAAAGGTTGTCTTGACAGTGGGGGAGGAAGCTACAGTGGCCTTCATATAGTCTGACAGACATCTAAAAGGAAAGAATGGCTACTCAGGAAACTTGTGCTGTGATTACCTACATTTATAGACGTAGATTCAGACAAACTGGCATATTCAGCAGCAAAAACTCCAATTTCCCCATCAACTCAGCAGTGGTGTCTGTTTGGTTCTTGTGAACACCTGCTACATTGTCAAACACACATATGGAATGCATGCTTCATTAGAAAATGAACATTAAAAATAAAAATAAAAATAAAAACTGTTGCTAATGGAGACAATTATAGAAACAGTGATTATTCAAAATGCACTGCATGCTCTGTTGAGTCTAAATTGCCCGCAAATTTGGTTCAGCTTCATATCTTATTTGTCGTCATGGTAGTTCAGTTGATACCGACACCTACTCGCAAACTCTGAAGAATGAGAAAGAGGCTAAAGCCAAGAGTGATGACCCCAGCAACAGTTATGGGGCTACAGCTAATGGTTATTGCCAGAAATTGCCAAAAACACAGAAGGTAAAGTCAGTGACATTTTAAGAAACAGCATATTTGACCCATCTTTTTAAAAGTCTGCATCATTGTCACTTGTAATTGCTAATATCATCATTGTTATACCATCGAAAAGATTATATAAGAGAAAATCATCGGCATAACCATGCGGAAAAACATTTTGTAGTTAAAAGTACAAAAATCATGGCGATTCCATCAGCTTGACAGATTTTTCAAGGGGGAGCGGGGGTAGCAATCCTTTTGCTTGAAACCCTTCATGGCGATTTAAATAAATAAAAATGCATTTCGCCAGACAGAATTCATGCTTGTTTCAACCACAGAGCTTTTCTTTTAAATGAGTACACAGACAATAAAGACATATGGTACAGTAAAAGTAGGGGTTTCCTGAACCAATTCAGGTGAGGTCCCTGGAAAGACTTCACAGAGACAACAAAGCAAGCAAGATGACAAAAAAAAAACACTCACTTCTGGTGTAGGGATTAAGAAATACATTCGTAAAACTATACATATACACATATACTGTATAACTTCAGTACAATATTTCAAGCAAAATACATTTGTCAAAACTTTCAGTCATGTTCTATAATAGTGAAGCAATGTCTCCTACACAAAATAAGGCCATTGTAAACTGAACAAGCCCTCATTTGCACAAAAATCTAAAGGCAGGTTTTACCCACGCCACCTCTCTGACTCTCTCTCCTCCTTCTCTGAATAATACCTCTCTCCTTACAAAAATAAAATACATTTTCAACATAGCATTCAAGAGACGATTCAGGTTGATTGAAGATACATTATAAAAGTTTTGCACGCAATAAATTGGCTTATGGAATGCTCAATGTGGATTTTACAAGGAAACAAGCAAGTGTATGGGTTTACATTATAAGCATCACCCAGACTTTACATTCAAATTTCCACTGAGCCATGTTGAAATACAGTGAAACTCAAGCTAACACCATCCTCACCTACCTGAAACATAGTATACCAAGTTCTACATGCCCTAAGTGTCTAAGATCAACACTTTGATGAATCCAACCTGCTTTCATGCATCTACCTTCACATGTAAAAAAATACATAAGCATTGTTTAGCTCCAGAAAACCATGAAACTCTCTGACGACCTGCTGGAATTCTCCCCTGCCATAGTTAACCCTGCTGCTTGTGAAGCGTCAGCCTCTCTTCACGCATTCTTTTCCATCTTTGCCCTAAGTTTCTTGAACTCACCTGAAATATGAGAGTGTGTGTCCAAATAAATATAATGTTCATGTTGTGACACAATGTTGGTTGATTATGTAAAATTCCATGATGAGAGAAAAAGATTTTCAAGCATATATCTGAAAACCCTGATCCATAGATTCTCTTCACTGTGGTCCACTGTCAGCTTGAGTTTACAAGTGGCTTTTTGATACAGTAACACATTTAAATTTCTATCTCACTCACATGTTGCTGTCTTGCCACTCATTATACATCACACAGTACAACAAATGCACCTTATTAAAAGACACACACCCACATTATACTCTGAAGAAAGGCAATATTTCAACTTTTCCTTTTGGTTGCAGGGATCAAAGGATTTGGAAAAATTTGGCAAATGCTATCTGCTCTCTATAAATACACTTCCTATAGGATAATTATACATCTCTTTGCATTGTCTATTTTCCTACTTTCTATAACCAGAACTGTTAATGTTTTGGGTTACTCAATACAGCAAAGGGACACAAAGTCTCATACAAGCTTCAGAACATTGGAAATCACATGGAAAAATATTAACAGTATTTTCATAGTTTACCAAGGACTAAACATTCAGCAGGGATTTTATACAGGTTTAAAAACTCCTTTTAGGTTTCTTTTTAATTTTTTTAAGCTTTATGTTCTTTCCGTTTAATTTCTCTCTTGTCAACGAAGCTTTTTTGTCTTCACAAAACGCACGCACTGAAGAGGATGTGTGCAAATACCAAGAGTATAAGTCCTTATTTTTACATCATGCCAGCTTTCCACAAAAATAGATCAATACAAATCAATAAGTTACATAAAATTACTTCATATACATGACCATACAAGTACAGATCCAGCAAGGAGTAGCTCCAGAATGTAAAGGAAATTGGAACCCAGACCTTAATGGCTCTGTTAAAAAGGGTTGTATACATGACGGGAGGGTCAAAAACACCCATCACCCTACTCTCGGTAATTCAAGAATGTCAGAGATCCCTTTATCCAAAGTTCAACAAGTGTTGAAATGTGAATTCTGTTGTTTTGAGGTGCTGAGAAGATAACATGCCTCAGATTTTCCCTTTTTGCTGAAAGACGAAGAGAGGAATGAGAGTTCCTAGCAGGAAATAGAACATATGGTTGTGATAAAACCAAATGCAAGCTTGTAAACACACGCAAGCTTTCAATAGGCTATAACATCAGACTGTCAGCTCTGGTAGCACTACTGAAATACGACAGTCTACAGTGTCTTTATCCATATACAAGGTTAGGTGTTGGTCTCAAGACAGACAGATTCAAAACATTTTCAAAAAGCCATTGAAGTGACAGGTAGAAATTTTCTTAACCTTAAGAAAACAGTAAAAACCAGTAGCTCAGTTTGTCCTTCTCCACCTCTTCTGTCTCTGAAGACTCAAACATTGCACATTTCACCAAAACAGCCATCAGGTCAGTCTGTCTGTTAACCTATTTCTTGAAATCCATCAAACATAAATGCAAAAGTATATTTCTTAGCTTATTACAAAACCTACATCTTTTTTCTGCTTAAAAAACACCATTTAGATATTTCCTACTCAAAATTATTATAGATTTTTCTCCAAGCATGTATTTTCTTTGCAAATAAATTACTTTTATGAGCGCAGAGATTTCAAGTGTAAAATCAATAGTAAAATCAAGATGCTATAGGCAAAACTGACCTGTTTCAACTGTCTTCGTGGACCCTTACAACGCAACTCATAATACACTCAAGTTACGTTTCCATGCTGGCATTCAATTAAAATATTCAGAGATGCTCAATGCAGTGTGACCCAATAAAACAAAAAACAAATTAACAAGTCGTCAACCACTGCAAGTTTAGAACTCAACATAATACATATTTTACAGTAAAGTGCCATCTTAAACACAAATGCACTGCCTGACAGGAAATATAAAACAAGAATGCTGAAAGATGAGTTAGAGTTGACATATTGCACCTGAAACAAGTAAAACTACCATATATGGCAGGTTAACAATCACCCTGCTAGCAAAGTAATACTGGCGTAAATAGTCAGATATCAAAATGAAAAAATGCATCTCGATTAAAATACATGTTTACACATTTACAAAAGGTTTAGTTACAGTCAGTGTGACGGAGAGGAGTGACCAAAGACAATGTAGGAGGGTTAAAGGTTGTGATTGGTACCAGGTGTGTGCATGTTTGCCTGTGGTTGGATGTCTGGCTGTGATGTCCGACCAGACACGGCGAGAGAGACAGAGGCACGCCCGCCACCTCCTTGCCTGCTCCGTCAATAAGGAAGAGCGAGGGGAAATAAAAGATGACATCAAAACGGTGAAATCAAGTCTAGGTGCTGGTATACAGAGAGAGAGCGAGCGAGAGAGAGAGAGAGAGAGAGAGAGAGAGAGAGAGAGAGAGACTGTGGCACCCCCTGGATGTGGAGCATGAGAACCCCAGGCTGGAGCTCTACTGCTGAGTGCCCTGTGGTACAACAGTCCTTTACTCTAAAGATGAAGGCAGGATAAGAAATTTTGTTCCTCAGCGAATGTGCAGCTGGCTGACTTATTTGTTCTCCTCTTCTTATGCAGATGGCTTTGATAGCGCTCTCCCTGTCACCAAAGCCCCATCCTTCTCTCTAACTCAGTGCAGTGTTCTTTTTTCCAGACGGACTGCAAAATAAAGTGGCGCTATACTCCTGTTACGTTGATCGAGGCAAGCTAAATAAAAAGATTTAAGCACTTTAAAATGTCTCTACAAGGGTTGCAAGCAAACATGCAGAATGCAGCCAATACATACGTAAACACAAATAAGTATTTAATTATCTATCTATATTTTTTTTTATATATATATATATCTATATATATATAGATATATATATATATGCCCTGCCCTGTGAAAATTATAGGAGTGTTGCTACCTCACATAATAGCCATTATGTGAATATCCAAGCCTTTTTCCCAGGTATGTTTATGAGTTTGGCCTATCGTTCTCAGCTCATGTGTGTAGAATGTATCTTCTTTTTTTGCATTACATCTAAGTCATTGACTCTGCTACATATCCATACTTAAATTGTACAATAGTTCACCTACTACTCATAGTAATAATAACAACAATAACAATTGCTTTGGTTTTAAAAAATAAAGTTTTTTTTTTTCTTAGTTTGGCATAGAGAGTTTAGAAATGGCCCTGGGATGAGTCATGCCACAGAGATCCAGTGCCTTGGAATGCAGGATATGGCACCTGATGGATCGTTGTGTCATAGTAGGAAATGTCGAAATGAGAGGGTGAAAAATGCTACATGTTCTGGTAAATTATGCCTACTTCAAGTTGGATTTGCCAACTGTTTAGTCAACTAAAAACACTAATTAGTGGGTGAATTTATGGACGTACAGTAGAGTGTAATGTCCAGTAATGGATATGGCAGCGTGTGTATCAGAGATCAGTTAATATGTGTGTGTATGCCTACCTGTCTTGCACTTTAAATACAGTCGTTGTGTATATACAGAACGTGTGTCCGTGTCTGCATGACTCAGCCTGTACCCGTGCATGTGGGTGTCTACTGGGGGTTGCCTAGGTGCACGAGGGGCTGGTGGCGCTCTCCAAGGAGGATTGGGAGAGGCGTCTGGTGAGGGGTCCGATGCTGGGGTCTGCCAGGGAGGAGGTAGGGAACAGCTTGTACCAGCCGCTGACTGTGGCAGACAGGTCCAAGTCCTCCAGAAGGATCTGGGCCATTCCCATGAAGCACTTGTGGTCCATACGCCCGTAATCCCCCCACACTATTACCTAAAGAGAATATGGAGCATGAGGAAATACAGCAAGTGTATTACAATATAAGTCATGTTCGTAAAGATACCATGAGAATATTATCTTTGTGATAGCGTAATTTGCGGTTCAGTTTGTATATGCAAGATCAACAATATGTAAAAATATGACTGATAATGTAAGTATTTTCATATCAAAGCCCTACATCTCTTCACGTAAAGTATCAAATCTTTCTTGATAAATGCACACTACTTTTGTGGATGTATAGAAATATGTTTTTCATATGAATACTCTTTTCACTATAATGTTAAAAGAGATTATCGTCATAGAAAAAAAATGAAGGCCTGCCTTCGTTCCTATGCCTCAGAAACGTTTTTCATACAGAACTATGTAAGATCACAGACTGAAGTGGTGATTTCAACACCATAAATGAACAATGAGGGAATTTAACTTGTCAAAACAGTTTCACCGCTTCAGTAAATGTCAAGAAATATGGTTGGTAAATGTTTTGAATAAGGCACCTTGCTAAAGAAAATATAACTAGATTTCACAACGTTCTTCAACCAAGTCAGTTTGCTATGACAGGAAATGAAATTCTCTTAGTGCGCTTGGGAGATCTTCTGACGAGACAGAGAGAGAATATCTGAAATGTCAAAAGGTGGACATTTATTATTACGTTGTGTATTAGGAAGTGGGACTGACTCATGAGAATAAAAAAAAAAAGATAAATGTTAGAAAAGAAGAAAAAGGAGGAAGGCAGGGTAGCGCTTACCTGTAAGACTTTGCCCTGAGGACTCTCATCAAACAACAGAGACTGCTGGTAGGTGGGGTCCAGAGTCTTCTTCACTACTTTGGTTTTCTTCTTGGCCAAGCACACTCCATTCTCCAGGACATACACCTTTACATAGGTCGCTGCAGACACAACACATGCAAAAACAGTGTGATGAAGCTCCTACATGGGCAACAAAGTCAGTGGGATTTTCAGTCAGTTCAGAGTACCTGGTATGTTCCTGGAGCCCGGTTTAGGGATCAACCCTCTGGCCTGGTTGACCTCCACCTCCAGCTGCCCTCCTCGGTCTACCATGCCTACGTGGACATCCCCTGTAGAGGGAAAACACACCGTCTCTCACAATCCTATAATAAACTACTGATCAGAATAAAAGTACCAAAACTCTGTTTACAGTTGAGCTTTGTTGTGTTCAGTTAAACAACATTTCTGACAAGCTTGGTTCCGCCAGGGTTACAGTTGCCAATATCTAACAGCAGAGGGCGACACAAAGTGGTAAGTCTGTCTTGAAAGGAGGAAGACCGGTGGTGCTTGCAGCTCTCTTCTGCTGTTTTTCACAAGCAATGATCTTTGCATGAAAGATTTATATTGCATGCAAGAATAACTTCATCCATGCTGAGTGAAAACATTGGTGTTTTGTAGTATTTTTAGACGCTGCTGTGCATCTAGCAGCCTGCGTGTTGGTATATGGCTGTATTTATTTGAATTCTGCTCTTATCATTCAGTCCACAAATACTCAAATACCAGTGATTGTGTCATTGCTGATGAATGAAATTGACTGTGGAGTGATGTGCTGTTTTGTCACCGTTTAATAAATGTTTCAGAACTAAATGTTGCTCCTGCATGAGTTCAAACGCAATCAAATGCAAGAGAACAAAGAGAATTTGAAGCACATTAATCACATTGGTTTTGAAACTACCAGAGCAGAAAGAAAGTGACGGAAGAGGAAAGACTGCCATTGTTGGTCTATGTCACTCTTGGCTTACCCATGGGGGGTGTAGCTAGTGTTTGCCGGCCCACAATCTGAGCAGGGCCTAGTCCATCCAGAAAGTCACTGAACTGGCTCTCGGGCCCCAGGCGTGTGGTAGGGAAGACAAACCTGAGAGATTCAGAGCAGAATAAATGTTAGATGGATGCATACTGTGTATGGATGGATGGATGACTTGCTGTTGGACACTCACGTTCCATCAGAGCTGTTTGAGTTGGTGCTGCCGTCAGTTGAGTCCTTGCTACCCTGCCGTGTCACTCGGTTCCTCATCTCCACAGCAATGCCCGTCTCCGTGCTACGTCGGATGGTGCTACGGAGCTTCTTTGTCCCGCCGTCTGAAAAATACAGAGGTCGCAGCTCCTGTTTTAAGTCCCCTTATTTCAGCAGGATAATCCACTGGGCATAATAATCAGAGGAACTCATAAAGCTGTCTTGATAATGAAGTCAGGTATTATTCTGGACCAGCATATTATAGTATATAATTCCTCAGAAAACATTTATTTAAATTCTCATTCAGATGCAAAAATGTTTTCTTAGCTTCTGAGTTTGCAAGGAAAACTGACAGTTGATGGATGTTTTTGCAAAAAATTTAATGTCTGTGAGATGGGCTAAGACCTAACCAGGGTGTCTGCTTTTTTCCCCTCACTATCCTGTTTATTGTATTCACTTACTATGCACTTATTTTTCTTAATATGTGAAGCTAAGTTTGCTCTGAGACCAAAATTTTGGTACCTTTGATGATGTTTTCATTGTTATCAAGTTTTTACATTTCATAATTTAAAACATGCAAAGCCCAGTTTACAATGGCCGTTGTGAGTAGGAGCTACTGGTCTTTTCAGCAGGGACCTCTGAGCCTGACTTGCGAAGTAGAAACACAAAAATTGGCAGCTCGAGGATTGTTTTGAGTGACGGGGTAGAAAGAATGTAAGGAGGCTGAGCCAGGAGGGGGAGGGAGGTGGGCGAGGTATTTAGGCTTTACATCTCTGCTGATGCTAGGAGAACAGAGCGAGATGGAGAGCTGCTTACCCCAGAAGAAGCTTTCAGGGCATCATCCCCTGTAATGACACACTGTATCTTGACATGCTGAGCTCAAAGTCATAGGCGATTTGGGTTCAGGACGTGATATGTAAGGATTGTGCATTCATGTAGTTTTTTAGCAGTCAACCCATATCACTGCCATCTTTTTCTGGCTCTCATTTTTGCAACACTACTCAGGGTGCAAAAAGCCATCATGTCAGTGCAGGCCAACCTCTCACCGGAGCTTTTCAGGGCACTTCACACAGATATATACACACAAATACACTCATGCATAGACTTATGCATATATACTAGAGCTGAAATGGTTAAACAATTAATCATTTCGTCAGTTGACAGAAAATTAATCTGGAACTATGTTGACAAAAGACAGACATTGCAGTCATTTTTCAAGCAGAAGTGCACAGTATCCTCTGGTTTCAGCTTTTAAAATGTGAAGATTTGCTGCTTCTCTTTGTCATATATAACAGTAAATTTTGCACTAAGGGTCAGACATTACAAGGAATCTGAAACATCACCTTGTCCTGAGAATTTTTTCCCCATTTTCTGACATTTCATAGACAAAATAATTGTTAGATTAACCAAGAAAAATATCCACGGATCAATTAATGACATTATTGAAAATAATCACTATTTTCATGCCTAGCATAAGTGCATTTATTACACAGGAGTCATTGATTACACTTATGTAAACCAACTTATTAAGCACACTACAGGGAGATGCTAAGTTGTAGTAAACATAAAAGGCTGGAAACAAGTAGTAGAAGGGAAGAGGGACCTGTAAATGAAAGAGAGACAGAGGAAAAACACTTAAGCTCCCTCTGATGTCCATAATTGAAAACATTGAAACTTCAAATTCTTAAAGCTATTGTGAACAATAATCTTTAGAGACACGTGCACACACTCATACACAAATGTCATGCTGGCGCTAGACCGTGATAGTGTTTGTATATTCACACCTGCATGCACCATTTGCACTTTCACACAGTGTCTGCACGTAAGATGCATGTCTGGGCTACAAGGTGACGGTTTGGTCAGATGTGAGGATGAGTGTACTGCTGTGCACAGTTTTGTTAGCAAAGTTTGCTTTATAAGGAGTTCTACAAAGTCTCAGAATAATTTTGGGGATTTTCCTTTGACTGGGGCTTTCTAGACAGGCATATTTTTGTAAATCTTGTAGTGGGGTTAGAATTTCCTAAAAATGCCTCGATCCTTTTTCAGACATGTATAAATTTTCCCCTTCGCTGAACTTGTTAATTTGGAAGTAAATCACAAAGCAGTAACAAGAAGCACAAACTGATGAACTTCCTCTGTTTTAGTGTGGCATCTGCGCGGGTCATTACGATTGCAGTTGTGGTTGCTGTAGAAACTCATACATCTCTCCCAGATAGTTGAATGGTGCAATGAAGTCACCAGAGAAGACTTTTAACAAGCAGTTGCTCATTGTTGCTGGTTGAGCGCACACACAGGTATATCCGTCCCGCTTCATTATCCTGAGCAACTCCAAGCTCATTAAGCATCCTCACTGTGCCCATCTCATCGCCATGACAACCACAGACACCCTGCATCATCACCATCACTTGGGTGATAAATAGAACGCAAACAAAGCCACTTGGTGAGACTTTGAAGGGGGGGCTGAAAAGAGGAGAATTAACAAGAGG